>VMDO01003686.1:51051-138439 GCA_007922755.1 Pedetes capensis | reverse complement strand
CATGCTAGCTCTTTTGATTTTAGAATTGCAGAGAGGAGACTGTGACCTCGGCTCCCTCCCTTATGTTCCCCTAAGTGCCGGTCCTCGCTCGAGACCAGAGAGTCCGCGCTGTCTGCCTCTGGTGTTGGCGGGTAGAAAGAGCTCAGGCTTCCTCACCAGGGTCCGAGTCAACGTCCAGCAGGCCCAGGGGGCACAGCCCCGAGTCCAGGACCCCGGGCTGCCAGTGAGATGGAGCTGAGCATGCTGGCCCCTGGGGAGCCCCCAAGGGCAGCAGATGAGGAATAGAGCCCTGGCCCCCAAGCTGAGGGAGGTGACCGGGCAGGTGAAGAGGACGGAGGGAGCAGTGAGCAGGTCCTGTCCCCGCAGCGTCAGCACCACTCTCCCCACTTCCCAGCGGGCGATGCTGCCTCTGGCTCCCCTGCGAAGCTGTGAGTCTCCTCAGGCCACACAGAGGCTGTGCATGCCAAAGCCGCACAGCTGTGACATTCCTGGCACTGGCGTTAAGTCACAGAGGCCCTCGCCACCAGATTGTCTCCTGTTCACTTCCTCTCCATCTGCCCCCAACGTCCAGGCTGTGAGCAGAGAACAAAACCATTCCCTCTGCCACTATCCTGCCGACCTTGGGTGTCTCCACAGGGGAGCCTTCCTTCCAGCACCCACAAGGGGGCAGCACCTGACACCTGGCCTCCTGACCTCCCTGTGGGGGAGGAAGGAAGGGAGGGTGGCTTTTGTTCCTTCTCTTGGTGGAGAAAATATTTTCACACCCACCCCTCCCTTTATTCGCCCAGAAAGAGCCGAAACCCACCGACGGCAGCAGAAGGCAGACGCAGAGAGGGCCAAAGCCCCTCGGGTGCATCCCGTGGCAGGTGCAAGACAGAGTGTGTAATCCGGCCCTTGCTATCTCTGCAGAAACCGGAGCGTGCAAATAGCTCCTTGGTTCTCAACGCCACCAGACAGCTGTCCAGTTTAAGAACCAAGCCTACAAAAATGTCACTTTGTGTAAATACAGCCATTCTTTAGCTAGAGAACAGCTTCGAAAGAAAAATCTGAAAAGCTAAAAATACTTTATTTAATCAGCAGCAGAGATGAGAAGTAATATTCTCGGGCACGAATCCTCGTAAGTCGAAACTAGGTTTAGGCAGAGCAGCAATGTTTTTATTGCCCAGCATTGCTCCTAAGGTTTCCTACAAAAGTTATGGTGATTTCGCCGGAACTGGCTTGGGGATATTTCAAGTTGATCTAATCCACACTCTGACACCCACAGCCTGTTGCACACTGTGTCCGTGAGATAGCCTTTCCCTGGGTTCCTCAGGTGAGGGGCGTCCACTCTCACAGGCCCCTACCTCACGCAGCTTCGGCAAGTACCTGAGGCTCTGGGGTCTTGAGTGCGTTTATTGCTGACTGGAGAACACGTGCCTTCTTCACGCCCACAATGCTATGTCTACAGGCGTCCCCACCAGCCAATCCCTGGAAGGCCAGGACAGAAGGTTCGCCCGCGTGTCTACCCCTGTGCACTCATGCCTTGGGTGACTGAGAGGAGCCGGAGGGCCCAGCAAAAGCAGCCAGCAGTGCCTGTGCACCTGAAGCTGCAGGTGTCAGATGGGAGGCAGGTGTCGTGACCTCACGGAGACCTGTGGTCTAGAAAGGGAGCAGAAGGCAGGTCCCCGCCCCCACCCCATCCCCTGGCAGGGCCCCTGAGCTCACATGCTGGTTCTTTCATTTTTAATAGACTATTTCGGGATTCTCCTGATTTACCTAAGTCGTGGATAAACCACAGAGAGCCCTGGTGGGCACTTCACCCGGCTCCCTGACCATCCACACCCCCATGCAAGTGTCAAATCTCAGCTGTCACAACCCACTAAACACCAGCTTTCATTTGGACCTCACCACGGTTTTGTCTACTAATGCCTTTTCTTCTGTTCCAAGACCCAAACCAAGAACCTACATGATACCAAGGGTCCTTTTTCTTATTTACTCGCTGACTATGTTTGTGGCAGGGGTCTCCAAGGTCATTCACGTGAAAAAGTAGCACAGGACCTGTGTGTGACCCCTCTTGTTGGGAACCACCAATCACTCTCTTTGAGCCACGATTAGTCTGAATTTTTGATGGAGAATCTGAAAGGCAGAGAGATTGACAGCCACCACTTGCCTGGTTGTGGTAAAATGGGCACCAGGCTTAGGTGCTCCTGACCCTGGCCAGCCACTACCCCTGCCACAGTGCCCACTGAGGGTGGCTGGCTGGAAGTAGATGCCTCTGCATCTGGTGGAGGCGGGGGGACCTGGATGTTCTGGTTGTCCCTCTGCAGTCAGCTGAGAGGGAGTGCAGGAGGAAGACACGGGGAGGAGTAGCCTCCAGGGCCCACCTATAGTGTCCCCTCCACAGGGCAGCCCAGGTACCCTGAGGATGGCCCAGCCAGCCCCTGACATGGTTCCACCTTCCCAGCCAGGCCTGAGGACACGAGATGCCATCAGATCAGGAAGCGGAGTCTGTGGGCGGAGTCTCAATCAGAGAGGGGGTGTGCTGGCCTGAGCCTTCCTCCCACAGGCCCCTGCAGGTCTGGATTTGTCCTGAGGTTGATTTGGGTGACGTCTCCTAAGCATGGCTCAGGCTACTCAGAGAGGGGGTGTGCTGGCCTGAGCCTTCCTCCCAGAGGCCCTTGCAGGTCTGGATTTGTCCTGAGGTTGACTTAGGTGACGTCTCCTAAGCAGGGCTCAGGACACAGATGAGAGTCCTGGAGGCGGCGCCAGCTGGGCCCACCTTTGTGTGACTTGGCAGTGGCACTTTCTGTCTGTCCCTTCACTCCCTCAGCAGAATACAGGCAGGAAGGATGCTCATTCACACACCCATCTGCCCTTCACACCCTCCTTCCACATCCTTCACTGAGCAGCCCGCTGTGTGATGGACACAGTACAAGGGCCACGGGCAGCCAGGGGAGCAGGGCCCGGCCCCCAGGGAGCAGGTCCTTCCTAGGGAGAAGAGGGAGGCAAGATCGTGCAGCACTCGGCCACCGCGGACAGTAGGGATGGCCGACAAGGGCCTGGGTCTAGCCAGGACAGGAGTGAGCAGGCCTCAGGAGCCACCCATCCCCCAGCCAGGTATGTGCCAGGCACCCTGAGGCTGGGCCCTCCACTCAGGGTCAGGGGAAGTCTCCATGGCTGAGGACACCACGTTTTGCAGGACATTCTCCACATTAGAGAGGGCAGTGCATGCCTGGCCAAGAGGTCAGGTATCAGGATGAGAGTCCAGGAACTGAAGGCAGGGCCGGATCAGTGGCCCTCAGAAGGCCGCCCGAGATGTCAGGCGCCCTCCTCTCCACATGGCCCCCCTGCACCAGGGCTGGCTGGACACAGAGAGGCCATTTCCTGCCTCCAATTCAGTGCTGGTCCAGGTCAGAGCTTCTAGGCCTGCCTCTTTCTTCTGTCTCTGCCTCTGCCTCTGTCTCTGTGTCTCTCTCCACCTGCTCGCTCTCCTTTTCCCTAATCTTACCTACACCATGATCTAGCATTTTGATGTTTTGAAGTTCCTTCCCCATCAAGGAGCTGGGATTTGGCTCAGTTGGTAGAGCGCTGCTCTGTAGTCTCTGAGGTCCCAAGTTCGATTCCCAGCACCACAAAAAATGGGAGAAGGACGTGGCAATCCACTCCCCAGGCAATCCCGAAACAGTCAGGCATTGAAAACCCTATGAAGGTCACTATGAGTCGGATACTGACTCTATGGCACCTAACAACAACAACAACAACATAAAGTTAAAAAGAAATTTTAGGGCTGGGATTTAGCTCAGTTGGTAGAGCGTTTCTCTGCAGTCCCTGAGGTCCCAAGTTTGATTCTCAGCACTGCAAAAAATGGGAGAAGGATGTGGCAACCCACTCCCAAGGCAATCCCAAAACAGTCAGCCATTAAAAACCCTATGAGGGTCTCTATGAGTCGGACTCAACTCGAAGGCACCTAACAACAACAACATCCCCATCAAGGATGGTGAGTTATATGCCAAAGCTGCAATGTGCAGTGGGACTGCCTGGTGTTTGGTTCAGTCTCAGGTCCCCGAGCTTCATAAGGAGAGGCCAGACCTCAGGCAATCAAGAGTGTTCTGTCAGGCGGCTGGTGCCTGAGGTCCCGCCACCTGGCACAGCGACACTCCCCTTCCATACAGGGGACCAGGCACCGGAGGGCTGCCCAGCCGGCACCAGCCACGACACTGGGAGAATCGCAGGTTTGAGAAACAGGTAACGGGGAAAGATGGAAAGCTGCAGTGGCCACAGGGGTGGGGTCCTTACATTCCAGCAGCACCAAAATGTATGGTTATTGCTTCAGCTATAATGGCTCGGGAATCGCTTAGATACATCTTCCTTAGCTTGATTTTTAGTCTACTACTCAGATGGATGTTTAAGTCGAAGGTGGGCTTACATGTTCAATATAAAATCTCAGGATTCCTCCAGGGCCAGGGTGCTGAGCCCTTTTCTCCTGTCCAGTCCTGGGAAGACAGGGCGGAGCAGATGCAGGGTGCTGCCTGCAGGAAGAAAAACCTCCCCCAAGCCTGGTTCTCTGCCGCGGTGGAGCCCAGCCCGACAGAGCCAGGGCACATCCTAGTCCCTCTGCTCCACCCGACCGTCTTCAGAGGTCTTCGGCTGCCCACGGTCGGTGTACTGTTTATCCTGAGGGCGGGGATGTGGGGGGGGGGGGAGTTGGTGGAGCCTGGTCCTGTGGCTGCAGCCAGCCCAGTCCAGCCCCACTCCCGTCCCTGTGTGCTGACCTCCAAACACCCTCGCCCCATGTCACCAGCACATCACACAGAAACCGCAGCAGCAGAGGGTGGGGACCCATGTGCTCAGCCATCATCGGATGCTGCAGCCTCGCCAGCCTTGGAGCGACATCCTTGCCAGGGCCTGGTCCTTTCTCATGCACAGGGACCAGAGATTCTGCTATGACCCTCCCTCTGTTCCTGAGCCTCCCAGAGACCCCAGCCAGTGTCGAGGCCTCAGCCTCAGCCTCAGGGCAGAAGGTGCAGACTAAAGGGCCAGCTCCAGGCTGCTACCTTGAGGGACCCCCAGGTGCCAGTCCCACTCCAGCCCCTGCCCCTCCACCCGAGAGCAGGAGGAGCCCCCGGAAGGACTTGAAGCAACAACTCCAACTTCTTCAAGGCTCTTGTTGCCACGGTGAGCAGCGCCGAGGATCCTGGGGCGAGGGAGTCAAGCTCTGGACCCCCAGATCCACACAGCCCCCAGGTGCAGCCACGCAGAGCCAAGAACCCTGTGGGAAGAGCGGCTCAGCAGCTGGAGGATGCAGGTCGTACCCCAGGGGTGCGCTGGGCTGGGCTGCTCCTGGGTCTGCACCCCGGCCTCCTTCTCGGTGAGAACAGGCCGGCTACCTGAACCTGTAGGGACTCAGCAGATGTGAGCCGGGCTCTCAGCGGCTCCGCGCCCTCCGCCTCCTGCTCTCTCCCTTCTCCCTAGTGCAGGTCCGGCCACACTGGATCTTGGGGAGCAGGAGACAGCCTGGGAAGGCCAGTCTTGCTGATGCCTGAGGTGGCATCAGCAAAGCATCTAGAAGCATCTAGTGCTTCTAGGTCTGTGTCACCACACACAGGGCTCAGGGGACGGCATACGGGGCCCTGGGGGCAGAGAGGTGCTCTGCCAGCGATTGGAGCCGCTGAAGGAACTGATACTCCTGGGGGGTTCAGGCTCACCAGGGACCGCCAGGCGGATGGAGGAGCTCTGACCTGGCCGGCGGAAGACAGGGTCCAAACTCTCTGCACTCACTGTGAATCCATCGCTAATTCCAGCACCTTGGGCTTCTGTGTGCCCCCTGTGCGGCCCCCGGTGCCCTCAGGGACTTTGCACATACTGTTGTCTGACTTGGAAGCCCAGTCCGGCTCTCCACTCTATTCTATCTATCAGTGTCGAGTGGACCCTGAGCTCCCTGGCCACACACCTGGTGCCTCTCTTTCCCAACATCCGACGCTTCTGTGCCGGTCCACGTGTGGTTCAAACACAAGCGTTTGTCCTGGGCACTCCACTCGGCTGCCCTGCCTGTCTCTTCCTCTGCCCTAGTGGCTGGTCCAGGGCAGGGGGCGGGTCCAGCACCATCTGAGCCCCGGAGGGCACTCACAGGGCTCCATGCCCAAGCCAAAGGACCCATTATCCCAAGCCAGTTACAAAGCAGAAGGGCATTTCAGATGAGATCCCCTTTTCTAATTCCTTTGCCGGTGAGGACCTGTGTTTGTGGGTGACCCTCCCTCCTGCACCCTCTCCCAGCCCCTCCCATCAGCAGGAGCCCCTCGGGGGCTGCCTGCAGGAGGAGTGAAAGCTGCCTTTCCCCTTGGGGAAGCAGAAACAGGGCTGGAGGGAGAGCAAAAGACCAAGCCACGGGGTATCCCGGGTCCAGGTCCCAGACCACACGGGGCTCTGCCTGCTGGGTCCTCCCTATGGAGGGCAGGCACCTCGCTCCCGCCATGTGGCTGTGCTGCTTGGAGAAGGAGACTCTGTAGAGAAAGGCACAGCCCAGGTGGTGGGGGCAGAGTGCACAGCAGCCTGTGTGAGCAGAGGGACCCTGGGGAGCTGGGGAGCCCTTGCTCTTTCCCCAGTACCCAGGCATCACTTACACGTCCATCCACACACCAGCAAGGCAGAGTCTGCCCGACAGGTGCACGGCCGTGACAAGCCCCCATGCCCACGTTCCCACGTGATGGATGAGGCTGTCAGCTGTGGGGCCCAGGCTCCCCCAGATGCCAGGCGGCGGAGCCCTCCTCCTCCAGGCTCCGCTCCTTGGGGGCTGATGGATGAGGCCGTGCTAACGGGAGGATCGTGTGCCTTGAGTACAGCTGTCCACCACCTGATGGCCGACAGGGCCATTTGTATATCAGAGGCCATTTGAAAGCCTGGATTCTTCCTGTCAGACTTCAGGTAGCAGGGGTTCTGGGAGTTGCGGGGCCTTGATCTTTGGAATGTTTCTCTTTAATTCAACTTAAGGATGACAAATTGAGGCGTTGGCTCGGTTTCCATCCATCTGGAAATCCATGGTATGTTCCAAGCTACAGAAATAGGTGGTCAGCCGTCAACATCTGTGGAATCTCAGAGAAAGGCGCTTCTCATTCATCAGTCAAGGAGCTGAGTGCCCGGGTCACATGGGACTCACAAAGGCACCTTGTGACAAGGCTCTATGTGTGACGTGTCCAGCCCCCAGGGAGTGCCCAGCGAGCCCCAAGCGCTACTTCCATCGTCATCGGTAATGAGCCTCAGGTTGGTGCATGTCCTGTGCTCACCAGGGTTCCTGGGGAGGGCCTAGCTTGAGGCCATTGTCTGTGGAGGACCACGCAGGTGGGAGACAGCAAGGAGATGACAGGTGGCCCCTGCTTCCTGCCCCTGACCTCCACTTACCTGCAGTTCCCCAGAGGCTTTCAGCCTCTCAGCCTTATAGGAGCAAAGGAGAAGCAATGCTTGCCCTGCCTCCCTCTGTTCCCATCCCACTGGGAAGCAAAACAAGGTGGAATGAGCCCCAAGATCACTGTGCATATTTAGCTGGTTATTAAAATTCTTTTTTTTTTTTTTCTTTTGCAGTCCTGAGGACTAAACCCAGGGCCTCGTGCCTGCATGCTCTGTAAGTGCTGGACCACTGAGCTGTGCCCCCAGCCCATTTTTTACTTTTTGAGACAGGGTCTCGCTAAGTTACACACACTGCCTCTGGTCTCAAACTTGCGATCCTCCCGCCTCCGCCTCCTGAGCCGCTGGGATTACAGGCCTGCGTCACCACGCCCGGCATTCTTATAATTCTGAAATGAGACCAAGGCAAGTGTCAGAGTAGGGAAATGACCCTAAAGTTGGGGAAGGGTCAGGGTCAAGTGAAGCACGGATAAGGAACTCCCGCAGCTCAGTGAGTAAAGCCCTCCCTGAAAGCCAGCAGAGGGAATACATGGGGCCAACAGGCCAGGGCAAGTATGCCGCAGCCACCAAGGATCAGGGCACCGCTGACCTCCAGCAGACGGAGTACCCACTTGCCCCAGTGGACAGCCCAGGGCACAGGTATGGGGCCACATCCAGGGTGGGAGGGCCCACAGTGTACATGTGCAAACCCTCTCTTCTGCATACCTGTGCAGTACCGGTAGAAGTGCAAATCAGTACAACCAGAGACTTCCAGGGTAAGACGTGGGTGAGAGGTAGCCTGCATGTGGCACTGTAAAACAAAGGGGTCAAAATAGGAGGGAAGCTGGGTGTGGTGGCCAATGACTTCAAGAAGGAGACAGCAAATGAATGAAGTAAGGAAATCACTGCAGGACCTGCGTCAGAAAGTCACCAATGTATAAGACAAAGTCAGCACAAGGGAAGAGAAATTCAGCAAGGGAATTGGGATTTTGAAAAAAACAAAAACAAAAAACCAGAAACTTTGGAAATGAAGAACTCAAATCACGTAAAAGACACAGTAGAGAAGATAGAATATCAGGGATGAAAGACAAGATTGAAGAAATATATTCAGGTATCAATAAAGAAAACAAAAATAAAAAAACATGGCTACAACTTCCAAAAACACTCGTACATGATCAAGAAAACAAACCTATGAATCCAGGGGGTAGAAAAGGACCTGAGATAAAACTAAAGCCATAGAAAACTTATTCAACAAAATTATTGCAGAATATTTCCCAAATCTGGGGCAAGAAATGGATGTGCAATCATAAGAGGCATTTAGAGCACCAAATAGACATGACTAGAAAAGAACTTCCCCGTGACACATCATAATTAAAATGCCAAGACTACATAACAAAGAAATAATATTAAAAACTGTAACAGAAAAACATCAACTCACAAAGGCAAACTCATCAGAATTATATAAGAACTCTCAGCACAAATCGTAAAATCTAGGAAAGCATGGAATGTTATATTTCAATCCCTGAAAGTAAATAACTGCTAACTAAGATTATTATACACATCAAATTTATCATTTAAAATTAGCATCAAAGTTATCATTTAAAATTGATGGATAAATAAAGACCTTCCAAGACAAGCACACATTAAAGCAATATGTGAGCACCAAGGCAGCATTGCAGCAGATACTTAAAGGAATCCTACATACAAAAGACAATATCCACCACGGGAGTACAGGAGAGAATAAACTTCATGAGAGGAACAAATGAACCAAAGAGAACTAGGAAAGAATTATAAATAGTATATGAACGAAACAGTGAAATGTGCAACACAATTACAAGAACCATAAAGCCCTCTATAACCCTAAATATAAATAGTCTTAACTCTCTACTTAAAAGGCATAGACTAATATATTGGATTCCAAAGCAAGATCCAACAGTTTGTTGTCTGCAAGAAACACATCCCCTTGGCAAGAGGACTCATAAACCGAAAGTGAAAAGATGGAAATTGATATCTCAAACAAGTGGAGGCCAAAAGAAAGGAGGCTTAGCCATCTTTATATTAAACAAAGTAAACTTCAAATTAAAATTAGTCCAAATAGATAAAGAAATGAAGTATATATTAATAAAAGGAACAGTAGGTCAAGAAGATATAACAATTATAAATATATACACACCAAACATCAGTGCACCCAACCTCATTAAAAACCACTACTAGACTTAAAGGGACAAATAGATACAGACACAATAATAATGGGTGGATTCAATACCCCACTCTCATCAATAGGACATTCAGACAAAAAAAAAAATCAACAGAGAAACTTCAGAGATAAACAGCACAATAGATCAAATGGACATAGTAACAAAAACTGCTTGGTGCTGGCACACAAACAGACATGAAGATCAATGAAGCAGAATAGAGGATCCAGAAATAGTTCCATGTAGCTACAGCCACCTGATATTCAACAAAGGTGCTAAAAAATAAGTTGGAGAAAAGACACCCTCTTCAGCAAATGCCGCTGGAAGAACTAGATATCCTCATGTATCCCTCTCTCACATCTTATACAAAAACCCATTAAAAATCAATCAAAGACCTTAATGTAAGACCAGAAACTTCAAAACTACTAGAAGAAAACATAGGGAAACCACTTTAAGACACAGGTACAGAAAAGGGCACTCTGAAGAGGGCCTCAATAGCCTAGGAAACAATAGGAGGAATTGACAAATGGAATTGCAGGAAATGAAAAAGCTTTTGTACAGCAAAGGACACAATTATCAGAGTGAAGAGACAGCCTACAGAATGGGATAAAATCTTTGCCGCTATCTATCAGACAAATGGTGATTATCTAGAAAATAGAAAGAGCTGAAAAAATTAAACACCAAAAAGGCAAAGTATTCAATTTAAAAAAAAAGGGCAAATGAACTGAACAGGGAGTTCTCAAAAAAAGCAACACAAATGGCCAACAACGCTATGAAAAAATGTTCAACAACCTTAGCCATCATGGAGATGCAAATCAAAACTGCATGGAGAGACCATCGCATTCCAGTCAGAAAGGCTACCATCAGCACAATGAGCAAGAAAAGCACGGGTGAGGATGCAGGGAGAAAGGAGCCCTACTCCGCTGCTGTTGAGAATGCAGCTTGGTGCAGCCGTCATGGAAATCAGCATGGAAGTTCCTCAAAAAACTAAAAATAGAGCTATCATATGACCCAGAAATACCACTCCTGGGCATACACCCGAAGGAATCTAAGTCAACATGCCACAGAGGTACCTGCTCATCCATGTCTATGGTGGTGCTATTCACAATAGCAAAGATAGGGAGTCAACCTAGATGTCCATCAACAGATGAATGAATGAGCAAATTGTGGTTCACACCCATCATGGAGTTTTGTTGTTGTTGTTAGGTGCCATCGAGTTGGGTCCAACTCATAACATGCAGTTTTATTCAGCCATAAAGAAGGCTGAAATTATGGCTTTTGCTGGAAAATGGACAGAACTAGAGATCATCGTTTTAAGTGAAATAAGCCAGGTCTGGAAAGACAAACATCACATGTTTTCTGTCATATGTGGATGTTAGACTTCAATATATATTCAATATTAAAATATACAGGCCATGCAAGTAGAAGGGACCTATATAGGGAAAGATAATGGACTGAAGAAAAGGGTGAGAGAGGAAAAAAGAAAGGGTAATGGGAGAAAGGAAAAGAAATATCACATATTTTGCCCTTAAGGCAAAATCTGTATTTATACATATCGACATATATGGCAATCTACTCCCAATCATGAAATAGTCAGCCACTGAAAACCTTATGCAGGTCATTATGAATCAAATCTGACTCAACTACACCTAACAGCAACCCAAAAAAAAAAAATTACAGATATAGATATACACACAAACAAGTTATGCAAGTAGAAGGGGGACCATTGGTGGGGAGGGAGAGGATGAAGGGGTCCTGAGAGGGTAACGGGGGGGGGGTGAACATGAGCAATGCACAATGATATGCATTTGTGGAAACATCATAATGAAACCCATTAAGCTGTACACTAAAAAAGTACTAATAAAAATACTGAGAGAAAATGGTTCTAATTCCCCAGAGCCACGTGACCCAGGTCTGTACAAATAGTTGGTGAAAAATAAACGATCATTGATTAATTAGTATTTTCCCACATGAACACTTAAGAAAACAGTACAACCATTTTTTAAAAACTATTATGATTGCCTAATGTTGTTGTTGTTAGGTGCTGTCAAGTCAGTATCCAACTCAGAGTGACCCTACATACAACAGGGAAACACTATTGTCAGTGCTTCTTTGCTGTTCATAGGGTTTTCAATGGCAGATTGATTTTTGGGAGGGGGTTGCCAGGTCCTTCTCCCAAGCCTACAGCTTCTGGTGTTCCCAGGCTGTCTCCCATCCAGGTAATAACCAGGCCCGACCCTGCTTAGCTTCCGAGATCTGACGGGATCAGATGCCACAGGGCTACAGCTGCAGGCATGATTACCTAATAGTGAGGACCTACGCCCCGTGGCTCTAGGGTGCTATTTCTTGTTATACACATTGCGTTATTCTTGAACACACGGGGAGACAAGAGCCAGGTTGATCATCAGAACACCATAAATGATGGGCGTGACCCAAATGACCCCCAAAGAAGGGCAGAGAAGGGGCAGGCGCAGCACAGAGTATCACACAGCAGCCACAAGGAAAGCCACTGCAGAGGGAAAACACTAGTCACACTTAGGGGTACACTTGCAAATTAAAGGGGTGAACTCCTGAGATTGCTTCCAATGCCATCTTTTCTTAAAAGATCAAAACAACTAAAATGTGCTGTAAGTATGCCTGCAGATGCAATAAATGCACATAAAAAGGCCAGTCCAGGGATGGTGAGTCTGGAACTGTGCGGGATGTGCATTGGGGCAGAAGTGGCTCAGAAAGAGAGCGGAGGTGGGACTGTGGGGCTTTACGTCTGTGCTGTAATCAGAACGCAGCTTTTGTCTAGGGCAGTGAGTGCATGAGGCTGGGCGCTGGGGCAGCTGTCAGCTCTGCTTCTGAGCTCCAATCTTGCCTCTTCTCCTTCTTCCCTCTAACTCACAACATCTTAAAGCCAGGAAAACAAACAAAGCCTGAACACACCAAGGATGCCGACCCATGTGGATCGGTCCTGTTTGAGAGCCACTCAGCCAGGCCTTGAACTGACACTTGCAGAGGATAATTTCTTGCCCAAATCGCTCCTCTGCGAGGCGCCAGGCCGGGCCTCGGTCTGGGGCCTGACTCTGGAGCCCGTGCCTCCAAACCACACCGCGCAGCGGGTGTTCACGGTCACAGCAAGCGTGCTCTCCAGAACTCGGCAACGTCTGCCGAGCTCTGACCCTGGCCAAGCCATTGAGGGACTGGGTGGAAGGACAAGCTGTCACCAGTGTCTTCCTGCTAGATGCCATTAGGTGGCCATGTGGTCACTCATAGCCCCTGCATGCTCTACTTGGGGACCCCTATGCACAAGTGCAGTCCCTCTGCCCCTATGCATATCCCCCTGGGTGGCCAAGGGCCCCAGTGTCAGCCTCTACCCAGTCCTGTTGACCTGGAAATACCTCTGTCGCTATGCATGTCCCCCTGGGTGGCCGAGGGCACCAGTGTCAGCCTCTACCCAGCCCTGTTGACCTGGAAACACAGAGTCATAGTTTCACCCTCCAGATGTCCCTTTCCCTTCCAGGACATCTGGCAAAGTATACCCAGCCATGACCAGGAGGGGAAGTGCAACTGGACCATTGGGGCTGGAATTTTAGGTCCTCGTTTCTGCAACACCCGGATGGGCTGAGACTCAGCCAGGAGCCCTGGTCTTTTCTGGGCTCTAGTTCCCTGAGGCCAAGATAAAATGTCCAAGCAGGTAAAATTCAAGGTCCCTACCATCCCTCAGGGGCTGGGATTTGGCTCAGTTGGTAGAGCACTGCGCTGCAGTCTCTGAGGTCCTGAGTTCAATTCCCAGCACCACAAAAATGGGAGACGGGCTTGGCAATCCACTCCCAAGGCAATCCTGAAACAGTCAGCCATTGAAAACCCTATGAGGATTGCTATAAATCGGATACTGACTCTACGGCACCTAACAACAACAACAACAAACCATCCCTCAAGGGCTAGGATTTAGCTCAATTGGTAGAGCACTGCACTGCAGTCTCTGAGGTCCTGAGTTCAATTCCCAGCACCGCAAAAATGGAAGAAGGGCCTGGCAATCCACTCCCAAGGCAATCCCAAAACAGCCATTGAAAACCCTATGAGGGTCGCTATGAGTCGGATACCAACTCGACAACACCTTTGGGAGAAGGACCTGGCAACCCCCTCCCAAAAATCAATCTGCCATTGAAAACCCTATGAACAGCAGAGAAGCACTGACAATAGTGTTTCCCCTGTTGTACAGAGGGTCGCCATGAGTCGGATACCGACTCGACAGCACCTGACAACAGCAACAACAACAACCATCCCTCACCCCCTGGGCACTTGGGAACATAAATGTACTATGAGTCCTCCGACGCCTCCGGCTTTCTTCTCAGTGCTTCTTCTCATACATGATTTGTTAAGGCAAAATTACATGGTTGCGACGCTATTTCTTGGCTCTGACAAGAAGGAACACGGCTTCCCAGGACAGGAGGCGGGAGGGCGTTTATTGCACACAGCACGGTTCTCCGGATTGTTACCGTGCGGCCACCTGGAGAAGCCCCTGAACTGCGAGCTGCTGCCGCCATCAATGGGTTTGCAAATGCACTCGGCGCAATCCAGGTGGACCTCTACCTGCTGCTTGGCTGCTATCCTGTCATTCTCTCAATAGCTTCGCTCATCGTGCCAGAATATTCAACGCTTATTACCTGTTTGAGGTTAGGAAATTGCTTACCACTCACTTACAGGGAAACACAGAAAAATGCCAACCTGAGAGAGAGGAGAAGTTTGTCACAAATGACTGTCTCCAAGGTGAATGGAAATGTTCAGCTTGTTGATCCCTCCTGCTAAATTTTAGAATAAAAATGACTTCATTTTTGGCTGTCCTCTGTAAGAGAATAGACGCTTTACGAATAATCGGTCCTCGCTAGCATCAATACCACCATGAGACTCTTCTCAGCTCTTAGAGAGAAGTGGTCTAGCATTCAAATATAAAATTACCTAGGCCATGTGGAGGCATCAGCCACGTCCTGAGTCAGGATTCACATAAGAGAAAAAAAGATTCTTTCAGGTTCGATCGAGGAAGCTGCCTTGGCTGAGATCACGGAGCAGGGCGACCCGTGTGCAAGAAGTATGGAGAGTTTGGCGAGATAAAGACCTCTGGGATGGAGGGGTGTGCCAGGCAGCCGTGTACACGCAGCGTTGCTGCCAGGCAGAAGCAGGATGCAGAGCTCCCCTGTAAATGAGCCACTGGCCTGTGCCTGCCCTTCACCCCGACACAGGACTGTGGGTGATGATGGGCCCAGCCAGTGCTCCCAGGAGCACAATGGAGAGGTGCTCATTTGCTTTGGATGGACAGCCAAAGGACGTGCACCCTCACTGAGGAACCAGACAATACGCCCTGAGCATGTTGGGACAGACACTACGCTTCCAATAATACAGACATTACAGGGACACGGAACGCTGGCAAGCTGTACCATCTGTACCATCTAGGAAGCCAGGTCCCAGGGGGGCGGCCGAGATCGAGAGGTCTGTGCAGTAAGTCGTTTGTGAGGGAGCCCGGCCTCAGGAAGGATGGGGTTGCCCAGTTGAGAACACTTTGTGCCAACTGCAGTTGATACGTTCCCCGTGCAATTCCAAAGCGGGTGGAATGGATGATCAAAAGTCCAGGCCCACAGGAAGAGCAGAGAAAAGCCAGGCAGTTTCCTGCGCAGCAGCCTTGTCCACTTGACATCCCTGGAGAGCCAGCAACCTGTCAGCCTGGAAGATCTGCTTGTCTGAGCCCAAGGAGACAGCGGGACCTGGAGACAGCGGGAGGCACCCCGTCTACTGGACGCTTCTTGAAAGACTGTGAAATTAAGCAACTTGGTTGAGGGTAAATTGAGATGCACCAGGATTTTCTTTTTCACACAGGAAGAAAAGTCTTCAGATCCCACAGAAAAAAGTTTTGCCTGTGGCAAAGAACATTCTATAAACGTCCACTCTGCCAGAAATTTAGGTTGTTTAGATGTGAAATGCAATCTATCAGTTTTAGTGTTCTCTGTATCCAAGACAACAGCTGCATACACAGTAGAAAAACATATAACACGGCCAAGAAAATGTGCTTAGGAAAAATCTATAAAAATTAGTGAGTAAATAACTATTATTGCCCATCGACCTCTCTGCCCTTACCTCCAACACAGGGAATGTACGTCGGCATCAGGAGGTTGGGCACAGGGGGCACAGGGGAGCTCTCTGTGGATAGAAAGAAGCAGCTGGTTGACACCTGGAAATCAAAGAGTGTGTTTAACGCCCACCCCGTAGGAAGGCTGGCTACCGGAACTTGACCAGCCAGAGTGCACCTCAGAATCCAGTTCGGGCCTACTCCAGAGGATTTTTCTTACCTTAGAAGTATACATGGGCTGGGATTTAGCTCAGTTGGTAGAGCGTCGCTCTGCAGTCTCTAAGGTCCTGAGTTCGATTCCCAACACTGCAAAATGGGAGAAGGACGTGGCAACCCACTCCCAAGGCGATCCTGAAACAGTGAGCCATTGAAAACCCTATGAGGGTTGCTATGAGTTGGGCTCGACTCAACGGCACCTAACAACAACAACTGTATTGTATTTGGGCTGGGATTTAGCTCAGTTGGTAGAGCACCACTCTGCAGTCTCTGAGGTCCCGAGTTCCATTCCCAGAACCGCAAAAATGGGAGAAGGACGTGGCAAGCCACTCCCAAGGCAATTCCAAAACAGTCAGCCATTGAAAACCCTATGAGGGTCGCTATGAGTTGGACACGACTCTATGGCACCTAACAACAACAAGAAGTATTCGTGCTTCACTTTCTGGTTTCTATGCTACTAATGCAGCTGGCTATTCAGAAAAGGTTACGTCTCCCTCCGAGCTTCTCGCTTCTCGGATGTGCTTAGCACCTCCTCCATCTTCTTCCACTTCAGGCTGTCCTCTGGGCCCCCTGCAGAGGTGATTCAGATGCATAAAGGAGATTTATGCAGAATCGCTTAGATAAAGGCAAAGTGTCATCCATATGGAAAGAGCAGCTTGTCTGCAGTGGCTATGTGTTTACCGAGGGTAACCTGCAGCCCACTGAACGGTGCCACCCCATGTTGAAGGTCGTAAGGCTGCCACCATTTAACCCAGTGGCCTCTCATGAAGCCAGTCCCCTGGGCTTCCACTGCAGAAATATCGGGCTACTTTCCTCCAGGCAGAACAAAGATTTCGCCACTGCAACACCACAGTGAAATAGAGAAGGGAAGACACCTTGAATGTGTGCGGGGTCTCCTGCCGTGACCACAGAAGCAGGAGTAATGATTTCTAAAGAGATGCATGTGTACAGCATTACGTTTTAGGCTATGCTTAAAGAGGCACAAGCAATCCAGTCCTGACTCAAACATCTTTAAAGAGTCCTTCCCCAGGTCCAGACGGTAAAAAGGATCATTTTCTTTGGCAGAACATGGTGTTTACTCACACACCTTTGCTCTCTCCCACAGTTTTCAAGGCTTTGCACCTGAGCAGGCTTCATGCCCGGTGAATGGTCTGTGTCACCAGAGCTGATGTGTTCTTGTGCCAGAGCTTAGCTCTTCGCAGAGCATGCTGAGTTGCTGTTCCATTCAGCAGGTGTAAGGATGCTCCTGAAGTCTTAGCAGCCTGAGCTCCAACAGGAAGTGTGCCATTTCCCTAACTGTGGAGAGCTGAATCGGACTGGATCTCACGGGATACCTTCTTGTCCTTAGCTTTAAAAACAGCACTAGATGTCCATGGTCCTAGATCATGTTATTAGACACTGAAGCAACACTGATCGTCCCAGGAGGAAGTGGTGAGGGATCAGTGCTAAGTACCAGCGTGTTTGAGGACAGCTGAAGCCAAACAGCAGGCAGTTTCCTATTCTAAGTCTCCTCTGTGGTCATGACTGAGAAGAAGACACTTTTCGTGTGTTCTCTGTACGCAAAAATATCTCCTTGTACTTTTGGCAACTCTTCCCCAGTCATTTCTTGAGTGCTTTCCAGTCCGGGGAGCTCATTTTCTGGTACTATATCTGACAGTGCTTCTTTGCTATTCATAGGGTTTTCAGTGGCTAATTGTTTTGGGAGTGGGCTGCTGGGTCCTTCTCCCTAGTCTGTCTTAGTCTGGAAGCTCAGCTGAAACCTGTCCACCATGGGTGGCCCTGTGGGTGTCTGAAATACCAGTAGCATAGCTTTCAGCATCACAGCAACACGCAAGCCCCCACGGCACGACAAACTGGCAGACACATGGGGGACCTCCCTTTGCTGAAGTGGCACAATACAAAATGAGGAGCCACACAGTAGCTGCAGCCATGGGCTCAAACATAAGAAGATCGCAAGCGTGGCTCAGTGTCAGGGAAGGTTTCATTCTGTTGTATACAGGGTCGCTATGAGTCAGACCCTACTTGACAGCGCCTAAAGACAACAGCTTTTAACAAAATGGCCAACTATGTGTATGACCACCCCAGAGGACAATTGTGGGACAATGTGTACAGCGTGGGCAGTGGGCAGCATCCAGGGGAAGGGAGCCTCCCACCCTCGGGTGACAGTGAAAGTGGTTGATGCTGCCTTGACTGGGCTCAGGCCAGGCTTGGTCAGTGTGAGTTGTCAATAGCCATCAGCGGCCACGGCCATGGGACACGCTGTGTCTTTCCTCTCCTGTGTGCCAGAGCCTTTCAGAAGCACTGTGCAGCAAGCGCAGGATGAGCCAGAGCTCAGGCTGACTCTGGAACCACACCTTTCCATAGCACAGAATGAATAGCTTCGGTGTCTTTCCACGAGACTCGGAAACCCAAACAAGCTGAAAGGAACCCTGCGCTAGCCTCGAGGCAGCAACTCCAAGAAGCAGCCAGAGCTAGGGGAGCCTAAGACGCTGAGATTCTTCAGATGCAGCAGGCCTGGTCTCCAAGGAAGGCCTGTTGTTTGGCTCTGATTGCCCGGGAGCTCAGAGAAGGACTACAAGTTCCTAAGACTCACACAGCAGAGGAGGAGGTGCTGGCGACCCTGCTGTCTCGGAGGAAGAACACTGGGCATGGCTTTGGGATCGAGGGGAGAAAATAAACCACACAGGAGCCAGGCACGGCTACCAGGTGTGGGTTACGGCTCAGCCAGCTCTGACAGGGACAGGAGACAGGTACCAGGAAGGACCAGACCTCTTCCCCAGCTCCTGTCCTGCAGATCCACCTGGAACCCCCAGCTGTGGATCCCAAGAAGGCAGCAGCAAAGAAAGCAGAGAGGGGATGGCAGAGGCTGGCCTCGCTCTGCCAAGCCCGGAGGAGAAGCTGCCTTTGCAGCTGAGACAGGGCATTAATCACAGCCAGCCCAGCCCTCGCCCATGCAGAATGCTCCCGCCTCTATACACGCTTGAGCCTCCCTGTGCTTCTTACTAGCTACGCTGGCCTCCACAAGAGGTGCTTGCCCATGTGCTCTCTCTCTCTCTCTCCCTCTCTCTCCTTTTTTTTTTTTTGCAGTACTGGGGGTTGAACCCAGGACCCTCGCGCCTGCACGCTTTGCAAGTGCTAGACCACTGAGCTGCACCCCAGGCCATGTGATTTTTTGTTTTTTGTTTTTTGTTTTACTTTTTGAGACAGGGTCTCACTAAGTTACGCAGACTGCCTCTGGTCTTGAACTTGCGATCCTCTGCCTCCGCCTCCCTGGGATTATAGGCATGTGCAACCACGCTCGGCAAGAGATGCTCTCATTTTGGCCTCAAATGAAGGGACACAGAGTTCGAGGGTCCCACCTGGGAGACATCCACACTGTCATCAGCCTCCCACGCTGTGACAGTTGGCCACGTCCAGGGGAGTACCGTAGCATAGATGTTGTTCTCTTAGAGCTGTGGGACTGTCTCCTCCTATGGAAGAGACTTGGCAAGTGATTCGTGAGGGACTCTGAGACGGGGAGATGGCCCTGGATTTCCCAGGAAGGCCCCAATAAATCACCAGGGTCCCCCGATGGGGGCCGAGGGAGATGGCTACAGAAGGAGGCGATGCCATGGCCATGGTCCATGATGGAGGCCATGTCTCCTGGACTGGCCCTGCCTACCCACCAGCCTGCGGCATCTCTCTCCACCGCCTCTTGGCCATTTCCTTGCCTATGTGGCACTGACCTCGGCTTCTAGAGAGTGGGACCCCCAAGACCTCTGCTCCTCTCTCCTTGCTCTCTTCCTTTCCAGTAACTTTCACTATGGGCCACGGAAGGGCTGAGAGAAGCCTAGAACATTCCCTGGGGCCCAGCACACTGCTCCTGCTCTTAAGGAATGCCAGCCAGCCCACTCTTCCCTTTGCAGGGGGCATTGGTCCCCCTGGCTGGGGGTTCCTGGGTTCTGCCTGTCCTGATCACCAGGGGGCTATTTGCACTTTTGATTCCTGCACGCGCATGCTCTGGCGGAAGGACAAAGGGCTCCGCGTGTGGTCACTGGGTCACCAGGTAGATGACATCCTGTGACATGGAGCTGTACCCATTTATGACACTGTCTGGGAAATGGTGCTTCCGTAGGGTGCTGCTGCTCTCTGACAGATCCCCTGCTCTAGGTGACGGTGTTGCTTAACCTTCTGAACACCGTTGTCACGCTCCTTCCCTGTGACATGAATTTTCTGGACAGAAGAGGTGCTGTGTGGAGGCTGCTGGGGTGATATGGGATTTCACGAAGCCCACACGGTAGTGCTGGGGGAACATTTGGCCAGGGACTGCAGATCCACACCCAGAGCATAGATGAGGTGTCAGGACCTGAGCACCGCCCCCTTTCCGGAGAGGTGGTGCAACAGAGCCAGTGTGCGCCAGGCAAGGGGCCCACCACCCAGGCACCAGTGCCTTACTGGGCTACAGTCAGGTCAGGCTTTCACTTGTAGCAAGTAGCCAGGCGACACTTGGTCAGGGGGAGTCCATAGTTTGGGGCCTGTTCTTAGCCTTCCTGTTCCCATGGCCACTTTATAACAACACTTTGGCCAGTGGAGAAACCCAAGAGTGATCAGGGACAGACCTACAGAATGCACCGTCTCCCCTACTCAACCACTTGTTGATAGACTCTTCGGGGGCGGACGCACTTTTGTCGGCATACACTTGGGACATGGGTATCTTCATATTGTGTGTTCATTCCAAGAACAGTATCCCATCCCGCTTCCCCAGAGCTCCCTGTCACCAATATTGCAATCTGCTGGTTTTCCTGTCCAGGGCCATCCGGTAAAACCATTAGCAAGTGCTTCATCCTCCCACCTGTCTCTGAGCCAGCACTCAGCGAGTTCACATTTCAGCTGCCTGGCAGGCTCTTCCTTTAGTGCTGTCTTTCAAGCTCTCTTTATTGAGCGTGTAACACTCTAGCAGTCCGTCTTTGGTTGGCTCCTGCATTTCAAGCAGAACCATCTACATTCCAGGGCTGAATTTTACTCCTAGGTTAACTGGTCAAAATCAGCTCTCTGGGAGCCATTTGTGAGAATCAGGGAGAGGAGGGACTGCAGTAGGGGTCGGGTATAAGCCTGGGATAGCTTTGTGCAATTGTGTCCCGCCTGCCAGGCCTCCTCCCACCTGCTCGCCTGCATGCCTTTCCTTGTGTCTTCTTGGGCAATTGTAGCTGCACCCTGCAGAATGGATCTGTGAGCCCTGTGGTTTGTGACATGCACCCAGGACCACACATCCCCTGTGTGCCCCATGGTTAGGCACTGTTATAGGTTGACACTATAACTGGTGCCTCTACATGTGATCTAGGGGCTGGGATTTAGCTCAGCTGGCAGAGCGCTGTGCTGCAGTCTCTGAGGTCCCGAGTTCAATTCCCAGCACCGCAAAAATGGGAGAAGGGCCTGGCAATCCACTCCCAAGGCAATCCCGAAACAGTCGGCCATTGAAAACCCTATGAGGGTCGCTGTGAGTCAGATACTGACTCGACAGCATCTAACAACAACAACATGTGATCTTATTTGGAAATGCGGTCAGTGCAGATGTAATTAATTAAGATGAAGCCACTGGAGTTGGGTGGCCTGGGTCCCACATCCCGAGTGACTTGTGTCTTCAGAAGACATATGACAACAGAAAGACATAGGGACAATACTATATGATGACAGAGGCAGTGATTGGACTCCTGTGGCTGCGAGCCAAGGAACAAGAGCCTTGCTGGCACACGTTTGGAATGCACCTGCCACCACCTGGTCTCCAGAACTATGGCATGACAAATGTCTGCTGGTCCTAGCCACGCAGTCTGTGGCACCTTGTTAAGGCAGCCCTAGGAAGTCTTATTGTTGTTGGCAGTGCCATCGGTCGGGTCCTACTCAGAGTGACCTGGTATAGGGTTTTCAATGGCTGATTGTTTCGGGATTGTTTCAGGAGTGGGCTACCGGGTCTTTCTCCCACTTTAGTGGTGCTGGGGGTCAAACCCAGGGCCTCAGAGAGTGTAGAGCAGCACTCTACCAACTGGGCTAAACCCCAGCTCAGAAATCTAGAGCATGTATACACAGGAAGTGGTTCACTCCCGAGCACTACAGCAGCGGGGCTTGCCAGGTAAGCCGCATGTGAGTGGCAGTGGTGTCACCAGGGAACTTATTAGTAATACAAATTCTTGGCCTCACTGAGTCAGGAGCTCTGGAAGGGGGTCCGGTACTCTCCTTCCAAGGGAGGCTGATGCTTGCTAAAATTCAAGAGCTGCTTTCTGAAGATGCAGGCTGACTGTCCAGTTTGCACTGAGAGGGTCCGCCCAGTCTGCCTGTTTGTTGCCCCCGTGCTTCCCTGGATCAGGTGGGGTGTGTGCAGCTGGACTCCTTACAGAGCTTCCCTGTGCTCTAATCCCCACTCGATGGAAGTGTCAATCTCCTGGGGTCTTTCTCAATGGATAGAGTGTGTGGCACACACAAGATGAATCACCTCCGTAGGTGATGTGCATGGGCTCTAAAACCCAAAGTGGCGTCACACTTCCTTCCCAGTGCAGGCAGTGAGGACTCCAGTAGCTTGTCTTTCACATTGCAGGGTCTCTTCTTCAAGCTCCAGACCCCCAGGAATCTCAGGATATTCTATTCCTCTAAATTTTCACGGGCATTTCCTCTTGTCCCCTGACTGACATGCATCTGAGGCATCTAAAATTTCTGCTACTTCCTGTCCTTCCGGTCCAATAAACACAATTCCATCAATATACTAAAAGCACTCTTTCTTGGACTGTTAAGACAGCCGGATCACTGAGAGGGCCACCTTGTGACTGAGAACAAGAGGAGCAGTGTAGCCCTGAGGCAAAACTGTACAGGTGCATTAGTGACCCTGCCAGGTTGATGCAAATCTTCCAGCAGAACAGAATTGCAAAACGTATAGAGAAAAAGAGTAAACTGCCAGGTCAATAGTGAAAGCCATATTCCAGGGCCATATGGACTTGCTCCAATAGAGAATATACTTGAAACGGCAGCCTCAATTAGAGTCACTAACTGACTAAATTTGCAATAATCCAGTCATTCTCTAAGATCCTGCCTTCTTCATAGGAAAAAAAAAAAGTAGTTAAACAAGTATTGAATTTCTATTACCGTAAATCCTCCAAGTCTATAATCTCTCTGGTGATGTTTAATATTCTTGCAGGTGAGAGAATTTTCAAGATCTCCCCAATGCCCTTTTTCACCATAACGACCCTCATTCCACACACCAGGCGCATGGCAAGTGTTCTGGAATTGGAGGAAAAACCCCAAGGTGGATTTGCAAATCCACTGGGCTCACAAGGATTCTAAATTTGGTCAAAATGCCTGACTCCCGCAGCGTGGGCAGTGGATCCTAGGGCTTGGCTTGGGGAGGGGACTCTAGCAAGGGGGTAAATTCATAGGAAGTCTGTTGTTGTTGTTGTTAGGTGCCGTCGAGTCGGTATCTGACTCATAGCAACCCTCATAGGGTTTTCAATGGCTGAGTGCTTCGGAATTGCCTTGGGAGTGGATTGCCAGGCCCTTCTCCCATTTTTGCGGTGCTGGGAATTGAACTCAGGGCCTCAGAGACTGCAGCACAGCGCTCCACCCACTGGGCTAAATCCAGCCCATAGGAAGTCTAGAAACCCTTAAAAGAACTGGGCATTTTCTTCTACCCAGAACAGTCACTCTAGTAGATGACCAGAGCCCACTTAGAAAAGGCTTCAGGAAGCAGGTGCCGACAGCATTTCAGGATCCTTCCCGAAAAGCACACCTGGCTTCTCTGGCCAAGGCTTCTGGTCTGCTGCGTTCTGGAGACGGCAGAGAAGCTGCAGTGCTCTATACAGGAACTCAGCTGGGATCCTGGCCACCAGTCTCGGTGTTCTTCTGGCTGTGTAGACACAAACTGGCACCCCTGTATGCCTACCTACCTCCTGCATTCCTGGAGACACCAGAATTCTGTGGACATTGCCACAACTCTCCGTGAGTAACAACATTCGGACCGCCATCCTGTCCCTGTCGCCCACCGCAGCAAATGCAGACTGCTTGTTCTGGCAGTGACTCTGGCTTCTGTGGCTCAGGATCCTGCCGCTTCTGGGAAGTCACGAAGGCGGGCTCGGTGGCAGCATCTCCACGGTCACACCTGGCCTCCGTGGAAGCCTCTTGGAGCATTGCAAAGATTACATCCTCCCCTCCGTGACACACTTCTTGATGCCCTACTGTTGAACCCAGATTGACCCCAGAAAAATTACTTCAAGACACAAACGGATCAGGAGCAGAAAAGTTTATTTAGACCAGCTGGCTGGCTACTTTCAGTCCCACAAGTGGACTTTCAGAAAGCAGCAGCCGACTCACAGTGGTTAGGGGCTTTATAGGGTAGGGGCAGAGAAGCCAGGCTACAGAAGGGAGAATTAGCAGTTAAGGGGAGGGGTACAGAGTAATTATTTGCTCTTCAGTGGTAAGCCTGTCCTTGAGATAAACTCTAGATATCTTCTGACTAACTTATCTTGTACATTCTCTTTAATGCTGTAACTTCCCTTATCAGGAAACCTTGGAGTCTAATCGGAGCTAGCCCGCTTGGTGCTAGGCAAGCCCCCCTTTTTAATTTTCTATTTCTCAGAGGTCAGCCTCACTCACAGGAATTCCATCATCAGTTATCCTCATCAAGGGATCTTGAGGTCTGGTTGAGGCTGGTCCACAAAGGGCCAGTGGGATTATGACAAGCCTTTTTCTGTAAACTTTTTCTGTTTTCACACTACTAAAGGGCCCTTGTGTGGGAGAATGGCCTGGCAATCCAGTCCCAAGGCAATCCCGAAACAGGCAGCCATTGAAAACCCCATGAGGGTTGCTATGAGTCGGATACCGACTCGACGGCACCTAACAACAACAACAATAAAGGGCCCTTGTGTGTCGGCTGGGTGTCTGCCTGTGCAGAGCAGAGGCAATACCCCTCTTCTACCTCTTGTGCTCTCTAGAACTTCACATCCTTTCCTACATTTTATGCCAGGAGAGTTCTGCCATCCCGGCCCCACCCGGTACAGGTCACTGGAGACTCGAGTTTCTGTCAGTAAACCAGGCGAACTATTAGAACCTCCCAGCGGCACAAGCTAAGAAGTCCTTTTGGACCCAAGCAGGGCTCCCATGCCCACTGACTTAGCTCTTTCACCGTTCCCCTCCCGCTCCCTGCACCGACTCTTTCTGGAAGGACTCCATGTTTCCCAGCAGCGTTCCTCCAGCCCACACCCTCATTGGCGCCACACGCATCCTCCAAGTCACATGAATTTTTTAGTGACCGTTTGTATCCATCAAGCATAGGTGGCACTTTGATGAATGACAGTGTCCGCTTGAGCTTTGGAGTGGGTACACCACGTCCCACCTCCAAGGAGCTCAGCACGGCAATCCAGTCTAAGGAAGGACTGAGCCTTCCTCACCACCCAGCGTGGGCTTCCGGAGGCCACTTCCGGTGCAGACTTATGTATCAATCAAGGTCCAGGAAGAGATTTCTCACCACAGAGAGTGAAGACTTTTTACCCACGTGGTGGAAACCAACAGGGCCACCAGGAAGCACTGGGTATGACAGAAGTCGTACCTCTGGGGGCAACTCCTACCCCTGGGGTGGAGAAGGGGACAAAAGAAAGAGCTAAGTGTTAGAGCCTGGGTGCCTGGGAGACAGACCCTCCAGTAGGAGAGCCGCCATGCTGGGGCGCCACAGTCAAGCTGCCAGGCAGGTTCCTGGGCACCAACGTGGAAGGAGGGAGGGAAGAGCATGAACGTGGGTGATGGACTCTGAGAGCACATGCTCAGTCCAGCAGGCCAGGGCAGAGGCAGGGCGTGGACGGGGCTGGGGAGGGGCAGAGTGTAGTCCCAGGAGGTGTCATGAAGCCTCTCTTCTGTCCCACTGGGGCTTTGCATATGTCTGGTAGGCAGAGAATCACTGCAGGCGCTCACTCAGAAGAGCAAAACACTAGACCTGCATTTTAGAAAGAGAAGAGATTGCTAGGGGCCGTGCAGGGAGTCAGGCCCCATCAGGAAATCGCCACGACATTCGGCTAACGGTGACATCCTTCTAGGAAGACTTCGACAGACGCAAGTGTTCAAACCTCTAGACCAAGTCAAGGCCAGGGAAACCCAGGGGGTTTCTTCAGTTAGGAGGGTGGCTGATAGAGCCAGGGGTGGGTTCCAGGCAGGGTTCACTCAGCACGGAGGGGGTGATGCCAGCAGGGAGAAAATCACGGTGGCCTCTTGGGTCTGATGCCATGCTCACCGTATCAGAAGCTGTCCCAGCACAGCCCGGGACGCCTCCACTTTCTGCCTCTTGGTGCACCCCAGCTGGTCCTCCCCATCTCTGGGCTGAGCAGCAGCCCAGGGCTCAGCGGTGACAAAGTGTTGAGTGAACGTCTACCAGAAAGATGTGACTACAGGAGCTCACTCTGGGTGACTCACTATGAGGCCCGGAGTCGAGCAAAAACATTACACTGTGTTCACTGAATTTTGCTTTTGAGGAAAAATGAATCCAAGTTTGAAAGAGAAGACAGCTTCGGCAGACACCAAGTCCAAAGCAGAGCCTGTTCTTGCCTGTCCATTCCCCGCTCCTGCACTCAAAGCCCCTCACAGATTTGCCGTCTTCTCCTCCAACACAGAGATACTTGATTTTACCTTCATGTTCATCTCAACTACCAGCCCCAAGCCCAGCACCTCAAGCCACAAAAGAATTTGGAAAATGCCAAGAGCCTCTGTGTTCCTTTCGGTAGCACCGTTTGCTTCTCCCAATGAGTTCTTGCTCTCAGAAATGCCAGGACGGCATCAAGAAGCTCGCTCCAGCAGCCTGAAATGCCTTCGTCCACAATGGATCAGTGCTAATGAACAGCTCTGTGATTAGCATTTCGTTGGCATAACCTAGGCACACCACACCTCTTAGTGCATGAGAGCTTTCCCTTCCAAAAAGCTTGAATAAATCTCTGCCAAGACACTGTCCTCCACCCTTCTTGCATCAGAACCTTAGAATCCATGGTTTTGGTATAAACTGACAGCCACCCTGCTTTCCTGCTCTCCCTGTGGAGGGTGACGCTTCCTCCCAGGTCAGTCTCTCTACCTTCCTGTCACGTGCTCACAGTGCATTTATTCTCTCTCTCTCTCTCTCTCTCTGTTTCTCTCTCTCTGTTTCTCTCTCTCTCTCTCTCTCTCTCTCTCTCTCATTCTCTCACTCTCTCTCTCTCTCTCTCTCTTTCTCTTTCTCTCTCTCTCCCCCTCTCTCTTTCTCTTTCTCTCTCTCTCTCTTCCCCTCTCTCTCTCTCCCCCCCTCTTTTTCTCTCTCAGTACTGGGGTTTGAACCCAAGGCCTCACACACGCTACCACTGAGTGCACTCCAGCCCCTTATTTATTTTCTATTTGGAGTCAGGGTCTTACTCAATTACATAGGCTGCCTCTGGCTGGCCTGGAACACGTGATCCTCCTGCCTCAGCCTCCCAAGTCACCGGGAGTCCAGGCGCGCGCCACAGTGCCTGGCTGGCGGTTTCCACTGAGCAAAGCCTGCCTTCTAACCCTGTGTTTCCTCTGATCCAACTTCATTTCAGTTCTAACTTACAGACCACAGCTGCCCTGGGAGGACACTTGGGACAACTCCTGTTCAGCCCCCCAGCATCACCCCAGGTGTGTGAGGAAGACACAGAGGCAGCTGAAGGACAGGTAGTCCCAGAATGAACCCTGTTTTCACTCATCCCATTCACTACTGAGTTTGAATCAAGCTCTGTCACCGATGCCAGGCAATAAAGAGGGAAAAGTGCTCCTGTCCCTGGCTGTTGTTGTTGTTAGGTGCCGTCGAGTTGCATCCAACTCAGCGACCTCATAGGGTTTTCAATGGCTGACTGTTCTGGGATTGCCTTGGGAGTGGGTTGCCATGTCCTTCTCCCATTTTTGCGGTGCTGGGAATCGAACTCAGGACCTCAGAGACTGCAGAGAGGCGCTCTACCAACTGAGCTAAATCCCAGCTCCTGTCCCTGGAGGAGCCCCAAATCAGAAGCCAGGATTCTCCTGGGACTGGGGACAGCCTCATAGAAGTCAGTGGAGTCAGTGGATGGCGAATCGTGCTTTCCGCATCGGAGGCAGGAGCGTGAGATTCCAGACAGAGAACCACGTGCCGGGTTCACGGAGGCCTGTGCGAGCCAAGGGCAGGGCCACGTGCCCTGGGCAACAGCGGATAGCAGAGCCCTGCAGTGTGAAACCAGGAAGATGAAACCAGGAAGACCAGCTGGAGCCACGTGCAAAGTGCCCTCCCATGCTGAGGAAGCCCGCCTCGCTTCGATGACAGAAGCAGCCTGCCTCTTTGCCAGAGGGGCTGAGAAAGGAATCCGGAGTGCAGCAGGGGAGTGGGCTCACGGTGGGGGAGGCTGGAGGCAGAGGGATCGGGGAGAGGCTGAAGCTCTCAGCAAGGGAGGCGGTCAGAGTGAGGTCTGTGATGTGCCAGGTGTCTGCGCTTGGTCCCTTCCCTGCCCCACCCTCAGCCACGTGACTACCATCCCAAAGTCACTTATCAAAGCCCCCGACCTTATCAAGGAGAAAGCTCCCCAGGACCCTGTGCCTTTTCTTGATTCTCCTTCACCAGGCACTGCCCAGGAGCAAATGCAAGGAGCAGCGGTCAGGTGGGGAAGAAGGACCTGGGCCTGAGAGGCAGGCGACCCCAGTGTGTGACCCAGCCTCCTGTTGCACCTCCCTAGGTGAGGGCGGAGCTGGGGAGGTGGGCCTGGGATGGGAAGCAGCAGGAGCCAGCCAAGTCTCCAGCCCAGCAGCTGTCTGTCTGTGCATGACCCGGGCAGCTGCACCTGGGGCTGGGCTGCCAGCACAGATGGGCACCCCAGGGGGACTAAACTGGACCCAGGGGATGGGTTCCAGTGGGAGGTCACCCTAAAGCCAAGGGCACAGGTGAGGCAGCAAGGGCTGGAGCTCCTGTTTGCAAGAATCCCAGGGCCTCAGGCCAGGAGCTTTGCCCTTAGGGGCCAGCAAAAGCCTGCACCCCAGAGAGAGCCAGCAAGCGCCTCAGGATCCAGAGGGAGCAGGGGGGATGCTGTGTGACCTCAGTGAGGTCACTGAGCCTGGAACGGGCTGTGGGGCAGGGAGAGGGGAGGCACAGAATTCCACCCAGAAGGAGCCCTGCAGGCCAGAGTGAGGCCCCACAAAGTCCCCTTCAAAAGAACGTATGGGTGTCTTCCATCAAGCTGTGTCAAATCATACGGTTTCTTTCAAAGTACGTTTAATGCCTGAAAAGAAATCAATTCAGAACATGTCTCTCGCCAGACCTCCGGGCTGTTGAAAATTGCTGGCTGTTGAAATGGAACCTGGCTCCTTTGTGTCCTTCCAGGTGACACGCACTTTGCAGTTGCTGTGCGCTGAGCGGGGCTGGCCCGGGCGCGGTGCATAAGTCTGGGGCGCGCGGTAGCAGCACTCCCGGTTCACTTCTGGACGCACGGGAAGAACACATTTCCCTGCCTAAAGCACAAGAAAAAGTGGCACACTCAGCCGTTTGTACTAAAACCTTATTTCAAGCAGGGTGGGCATGACCACTGCAAACAAAAACTATGGCTGAGGACGCAGGATCTGAGCCCGGGAAATACATCGCAGGGTGCCGCGCTTTTCCCTGATCTGAGCCAGGTTTGCGTTCAGGACACTAGCTCGCGTTAGCTAAATGCAGCATTTGGAAGGGCCTGGAATACTGCCGTGCTTTGCGCACTATTGTCAAAGGCGAATGTGTGGTCCCATTCGGAGGGGCTGAGGTGCCCTCTGTCCCGGCAGCAGAGATAGATGTCTCCCCAGCTCACTGAGTAGCTCCCGTGCATCTTCCTCTCCCTGCAGCAAAGGAGGAGATGGGGGCTTTCAGCTGCCTGCGCAAGGCCAAACTGCTCCCCTGAGATCAGAATCCCTGATAAGCGGCCTCTCTTCTCCATTGGAAATGCGAGCGAGCACCGTTTACTTGCAGAGTTTGCATCGGGAGCTCGCAGGGCTGCTGCAGACGGCTGTGCGCTCAGGCGTTGGTAGCAGAGACTTCCCCCAGCTCCTTGAGCCTCAGCTCCTCCTGGGTTTGCATTCCTGACGAGGAGCCTCGCGGTTACTCCCCGTGATCTTGTTAATGCTGACATTTCGAGCGCACCACGGGATGGAAAGGTCGTCAGCTGGCTAATTTTAAAATAGGATTTTGATCAGTCATCTTCCCGGAGTGTCAAAGCCTGCAGCGCTGGCGGAAGTGACATGTACTCATTACCGCATTTGGGTTCTTGAAACCAAGCTGGGTAATTTGAAGCCCTGTCTTGGGCGAGCTCTCCAAGGCCATCAATCAGGAGCGTAATCTCTCAGCACAATCTCATCAGAAGTCGTGTGGCTGAAGAGGCAGCAAGCGGATGGCGGCCTTGGGAATGGCGAGGGGTCTTCCTGGAGGACAGTTTTGGGGGGTCTGGATGACGACAGCAACCATAGCGATGATTTATCAACTCACCCTGTTTCAGATGTGAGGGGGAATTACTCAGGTGAGCCTCACACCTCCAACTGGTGGGCTCAGTCTCCAACCTGCATGGTTTTCAGGTTGAGAAACGGGTGGGCAGGTGAATGATCTGCCGGCCCCGACTCTCAGGAGTCAGAGAACTCACCTGAGTTTGAACCTTCTCTATGCAAAAGGCTCCAAAAAGGCGGTGGCTCCTTATCTCTCTATCATCTCTACTGTTCCTTTGCAAAGCAAAACAACAAAAACTGGAGCCGTTCTTCATACTGCACACAAGGCTTTTTACTTTCCAGAAGGGAGGGGACAGAGGAGTAAAGCTCACCTGCGCTGCACTGTCACCGTGCCCTGTCTACACTCCCCACCCTCCTGCCGATGAGGGAGGCAGGGCTGAGACCTGCCGAGGGACTTTCCCACAGCAGAGACCCCTCAGAGGCTCCCGCCCACAGCCTTCCTGCCTGCAGGGGAGGGTACACTGGGCTCCACTTGTCCTGTCCCTGCCGATGGCCAGCTCCCTAAGCCTGGGTCTCATCCCTAACTAGGCTCGGGCCCTGAGCCTTGCCTTGTTCCTTAAGCACTCACAACAAGAGTCCCAACTCCGGGGACTGCATCATCAACCTGCATCCCGAGGTTTGCGAGTGACGGGAGGTACCAGGCAGGGAGAGAGGAAATAAAGGGGCCTCTGGCACCATCTGCTCCCCTGGCACCTTCTGAGTCACGAATATCAGCGTGAGCTCCCTCTGAGACAAACGGCTTGATCTGGTGGTCAGCACTGCCCTGATAGATAAGATCCCTAGCTGGGTGCAGTGGCGCACGCATGTAATCCCAGCGGCTTGGGCAGCGGAGGCAGGAGGATCGCAAGTTCGAGACCAGAGGCAGTCTGTGTAACTTAGCAAGACCCCATCTCAAAAAGTACAAAAAAAGGGAGGGGGGGCGGGGGTGCAGCTCAGTGGCCCAGCACTTGCAGAGCATGCAGGCGCGAGGCCCTGGGTTCAACCCCCAGTACCGCAAAAAAAAAAAAAAAAAAAAAAAGATCCCTGCAAACAGCATGGGTTTGTAAAAACCCTTAACAAATGGCCTGACCTGTAGCCAGTAGCACCTCACAAGTAGCCTGGTGTATAACCGGTGACTTCCTGTACATGTGGCGACAGCAGGTGCCTCCTGATCCAGGCTAGGAAGGGGAATTCCCCTTTGAGGCTGGACCCTTCAGTGATAGAGACGCAGACACGCAAACCTGTTTTACAGCTTCGGAAGGCCAGCCTGGGCTGCAGGGCAAAAGGAGCCTGACGCATCTGGAGAGAAGAGCAAAATCGAAGAAAACCTGTCCACAGATATTCTCAGTGTCCAGATGCATGCAGAGTCCACAGTCTGCATCTGTCCACAGATCCTAGCAATGCATGCAGCTTTCAGCAATGTCCAGAGCGGGTTCCGCAGATGTCTGTGGACGTTTGCTATCCTTTGCAGATGTTCAGAGACACCACAGCCTCCTTCCTGAACCTACGCCTCTGACCTCTGACTCGGAAGCACATGTGCAGCTGTTCGAAGACGCTCGCTGGTGGACCTGCCCCTTCCTGACCGCCATCCCAGGAAGTATAACTTCCTCTCTCTCTCTCTGTCTTTTCCACCTCCCCCTCCTCACGCTGGCCAAACCCCTCAGCCTGTTCGCCTCAACACTCAGGGCACCCTCTTCCTTTCCAACTCGAAGGGAACTGTCCTCTAAGCTCCTTTCTCCCCACGCGTCTGTCAGTTTATCATGCCATGGGGGCTTGCGTATTGCTGTGATGCTGAAAGCTGTGCCACCAGTATCTCAGATACCAGCAGGGCCACCCATGGTGGACAGGTTTCAGCTGAGCTTCCAGACTAAGACAGACTAGAGAGAAGGACCCTGCAGCCCACTCCCCAAATAACTAGCCATTGAAAGCCCTATGAATAGCAGAGAAGCACTGTCAAATATGTTGTTGTTGTTGTTGTTAGGTGCCGTCAGGTCGGTATCCAACTCATAGCGACCCTCATAGGGTTTTCAATGGCTATTTTGGGATTGCCTTGGGAGTGGATTGCCAGGCCCTTCTCCCATTTTTGTGGTGGTGGGTATTGAACTTGGGGCCTCAGAGACTGCAGCGCAGCGCGCTACCAACTGAACTAAATCCCAGCCCCACTGTCAAATATAGTGCCAGAAAATGAGTCCCTCCCCCACCCCAGGCTGGAAGGCATTCAAGAAAGAAGAGTTGTCTCCTCCTGATGAGAATGGAGTAAAGACCATGGACCTACTTTTGCTGATATAGCAATGAATCAAAAATCAGAGGAAACAGTGGCTGCAACATTAGGCTCAAACATAAAAAGATTGTATGGCCCAGGGTTGGGTAGTATTTCGTTCTGCTGTACACGCAGTCACTATGAGGTGGATCTGACTCAATAACACCCAACAACAACAAGAAAGATCTTTTTCTGGACCCATTTCTGAATTCTTTTATAAACACAGCCAAGGATCGAGGTTTGCCACCAGCTCCCTGGACCTGTCCTCTGCCAACACAAGCTGTTTCTTGCCATTAGCTGCTCTCAGGCTGGCGTCCCTCTTACCCTGGGGATTTTCTAGGGTGTGATGGCCTGAAACAAGTGGTGTCACCCCCAGATGGGGTCCCAGTGTCCACCTCTGGGGTACAGTGGTTCCACCGGCCCTGTTCCCTGGGCTTCTCGTGCTCTGCTGCAAACTCGGGCTCTCGCCTGGCACCACCCTGCCACCCGTCCAGATTCCAGGCCTGGGCATTCCCCAGGCCCTTCATGCAGGCCAGCTTTTGAAAGGTCGCCATGTCTATCTCATTATGATGATGAATGGCAATGGCCCAGCCTAGGTCTCAATGTCTTCACTGTGTGTAAACGAGGAGTTGATTCAACCTGACTTCACATAAGGCTTAGCTCTCCATTATGTGGTTTAACAACCCCGATGATTGTCTCTTGTCTCTTGGTAGCAATCTGTTTATTCCTCTGGGTAAACCTTTTCACTTTGCCATCCAGTTTCCATTCACGACAGAAGATAAAGTGCATTTCATTTCACCCAATCCTTTAAGAAAGAGGTCTGACTTTAGTTTCTCCTAAATTTATTTACATCTGCAAACTACACAACTTCTTTCACTTGTTTTTCTTAACAGATGAGGAAGTGCAAGTCTCTGTAATTAAGGCCCGGATCCTAAGTGTCACCATTTTGGATCACCGTCACAGGAGTTTTCTAGTGCCTGGGGCTCCCCACTGTCAGCAGGGGTGTGAGGGGCGTTGGTCAGGGTAACCTGGTTACACAGCAGTAACCAGCAGCCCAGGCAGGTCATGATTCGCAGCAACAGCTTGTCCTTCCCCCGTGCTGCCCGTCCACGGGGGTCACCATGTGCTTGGTGTCCCCACTAGCCTCACTTCAGGGCTTAAGCTGGTGGGGAGCCTGGGCCATGGGCAGAGGACACAGCAGAACCAGATCTCCCCAACAGCTGTCACCACCGAGGAGCACCTGCCATTCCACTCACAGACCCGGCCTGGGCCTGCGGAGGGAGGGGCATCCTCTCTCAGGACATGCTCTGGATATGGTGCCCCATGACACAGTCTGCCATAGACCTGGTCTACATTTGGAGAAACTGAGGCATATCGAGGTGACCTACCCTGGCCACAGTCATCAGCAGAAGATGGACTAACATGGACATCTCTTTCCACGTCCAGAGAGCACCTCACCTTGCCGCACGGTGCACGCACGGCATTCCAGGTGGCTGGCAGAGGGACTGTCCTGGGGCCTCCGTACCCTGCTCCTGAGGATGCTTCTTCCACACAGGTCCTCCGGCTGAGGGTTTCCTCAGCTGCCATGAGTTTCCGTGGGACTGGCAGATGTTTTAGTAAACAGGACTTTGATTGCAATGCCTTTAGATGTGTGCACAGCACTAGGAACTTTTGAAAAATTGGGGCATATAATGTACAACAAAATGCATATATGGAAATGTCACAATGAAAAGCATATCAGAATGAATCACATTAAGGTGTACATTAAAAATTTCCAATAAAAAATTGGGGCACCCAAGAGGAGCCCCCCCAGGCAGCCTCAGTGCCAGTGAAGGCCAGGCCTGCTGGAGGAGGGGCTGTTGAGCAGCCCAGGGGGTCACCTGGCTCAGTGTCAGATCATCCTGCAGCCTACGCCAACCTCTGCCACCAAGCTGGGCTCCTGACAAGGGAGGGACATTTGGGGCCCACAGCCTGGGGAGCTGAAGACAAGTGAGACAGGCTTTCCTCAGGGATTTCCCTCTCTGTTCCCCCTGCAGCACCACTGCCCGTGGCCACTGCCCACTACTTGCCCTGTGGCTCTCCGTGCCCCCGATCCTCTCTGTGGCCCATCCTCTCCCCACGTGCTCCATCTTTGCACATCTCATCCTCTCTGAGCATCCGGTGCTGACAGAGAGCTTCTTACGGCTTTTATGCAACAGTGGCCAATTGCCAAGACCAGTCTTATGACCATATTACGGCTCCACGGCATTACATCACAGAAATATTGTGCGCGTGCGCCAGCCTGTACCCCATTATCTCAGACTGTTTACACCCTGACCCGGCCTAACACTCAGAGAGGAGGAAATGAAAGAAGACAATGGCTGTGGCCTACCTGGACATGGGGGTTCATTTTCATAGGGTGGCCATGGGACGCTCAGGTTAAGCTCTGCTCCTGGGCGCACGTGAACGCACCTCTGGGCAAGAAGAGCATCTGAACCTGTGCACTCAGTAGGGAAGGTGGCCTGCCTTGCATGAGGGGCCTCGTGCAATCTGCTGAGGGTCTGAATAAAGGTGGGGAGAAAGGAAGGATTTGCTTCCTGTTCCTGCCTCATCGCTTCTGCTGGCTCATCTCATCCTCGCCCACCCTTACACCTTTGGCCTCAGGCTGAGTCACACCATGAGCTTTTCTGGGCCTCCAGCTTGCACTCACAGATCGGGATTCAGCCTGCACCTTCACCATACGCCCATGAACCAGTTCCTCACAGCGAGGCCATATCAATTTGCATAAAGACATAGGGAGACAGGCACGCAGGTTCTCCTCAACATAGGACAGAGTGACATCACAAAAGCAATCACGAATTGTTTGTTTTGTTGTTGTTAAGTGCCATTGAGTCAGGTTGGACTCATAGTGACCCTATGTACAACAGAATGAAAAACTCCCTGACACTGTGCCTTGCCTGGCACTATGTCAGTATTTCTCTGCTGTTCGTAGGGTTAGTGATGGCTTACTGTTTTGGGAGTGGGCTACCATGTCCTTCTTCCAAGCCTACGGCACCTGTTATTCCCAGGCGGGCTCCCATCCAAGAACTAACCAGGCCTGACTCTACTTAGCTTCTGAGATGACATGAGATCGAATGCCTGGGTGGTGTGGCTGAAGGCATCATAAACTGAAAATACTGTATGTCAAAAATGCGTGGTGTACACCTAACCCATGGCCCATCATGGCTGAGGAGTACAGTACACCGGGGTGCAGGCTCTTTTCCCACTTGACCATGGCCCGCATCAGCAGAAAGCACCTTACCACACAGTGCTAGCTTACGAAAAGGCCAGAATTCAAAATTTCAAGTGCACTTTCTACGTCACGAATACAGTTTTTGCACCATCGTAAACATGGTCAAATCCCATCAGGGGCTGTGTGTATAGGATGCCTCTTAAAGGGTCTATCACTGTCCATTTTCACAATCTCGGGGGTCCGAGGGTCATTGTCAGAGACAGGCCTGGCTGAGCCTCTCGGGGCCTCCTTCCCAGGCACCAAGTGGCCGATGTGAACCCTGCATGCTCTTTCCCACACGCAGACCTGCAGGTGACCCGGGTCTACATGGTGAGGTCAGTGTCAACCCTCAGGACCCCGGGTGGCTGGGTGCAGGAGTGGCTGGTGTTGACCACAGATACAGTGCTAGATCCCACCAAGCGGCCTAGTAACTGCAGATGCACCCACTTTAGAGCACGCGGCACCAGCAACAAGACGCGAATATAGGGAACGTTTGTTCCCAGTTCTTATTTCTCAGGCCCACAAAGTCTGGGATTTTGGGGCTTTGAAAATAATGGCAAATACACGTGCGATCAGGATAGCGTAGCTCCAACCCAGCTGAGTTTCGATTTAAAGTTCATTCTGAGAAACAGGGATGAGGCCCCAGCATTCCCGTCTAGAGGCGTGCTGCAGGAGAGTGGGAACCACTTCCTGTCACCTGACAGCGGTGCAGACGCTGAGAGCAGAAGTGCCTGCCTGCCCCAGCGCGTGTGGTTCCCAGCCTCTGCGTCCCTGGGAAATGCTGCCTGCAGCCCTCAGGACGTAGGGAGAGGGAGGACTTGGCGGACCATCAACCTACTCGGGAGTTTAAGAAGCTGGGTTCCTGGGACCAAGAAAGCTCTGCCATGGGCCACACAGAGCTGTCACAGGCATACGGAGATGGTCTCACGAGGTCCCTGCTACTAAAGAACCCAGCGCGAGTGTTTCTAGGATGAATCCATGCCCCAAACAACGCTTCTTTCCAGCTGCGTGAGAACACGGTCACACCAGCTGGCAAGGTGTCCTCGCCAACCTGCCATTTAGAAACAGGAGAGCTTGGTCCACCCTTCAGCTGGGGTTCTGCGCAGGTCCGATGGTGAGGACTTGAGCAGGACCGGTCTGGGAGTCACCAGTGATAGCTGGGGCTCGGACACGGTGTTCATCCCAGGACTGTGAAGAATAACTAAGCTTTCTGTCCATTGCCGCTCTAGTCTGCAGGGTTAGGATCTACTTCCTAGGGCTGTTCTGAGGACTGAGGATGTTAAATAGGGCCAAGCATCAAGAGAATCCCCCAGAACCCAAAAAGCACTGGCCAAACAGTAGCTGTTAGTGTTATTGCTGTGGCTCCTGGGAGACAATGCAAAGTAGTAGAGTTTTTTTTTAAACCTTCATCCATAATAACAACCCTTAATACTGAATCAACATCACAGATTTTTCCTCCTAAACATGGTGAGTATGAGGTTGAAATTTTATTTTAATAGAACCATCATATAGGTGACTATTTACCAAATGCAGTAAGCGTCACTTCACTACAAGTAAATAGGAAGAACTTGAACTGAGAAATGGTTGAATCTTAGGTAACTATCTTCTTCCTTCATGTTTTATTTCCTACAAGATCATTCTGAGACTGAAAATCCGAGCATTACGAGAATAGTGAGGTTCCAACCCACTGTTAGATAACATGTCCACTTGCTCTGCTGGAAGAGGAGATTTAGAAGGCGGAGGATTTTACCCACTCCCTTCTACCTCCTTCCGCTTTTGTCAGTATTATTCTGATTGTCATCGTCAAGATTTAGAAAACATTGTGCTGCGTAACGGCAATGCTCATGGACGTTGACGATCAGGGCTGTATGTAGATGGATTGGTGCTCACTCTTCGCCCCATAAGGCAGGTTTTCCATGCCTGAGAACTCATTTTTATTCATCTCTCAGTTTTTAAAACCCAGTGACTGACATTTCAAGAGAATATACAGTGCGATGTTCCCAGGACTCTTTCCTGCCTGAACAGATCTGCTGGTGGCTCTCCACTCTGGGAAAGTCCACACTGTATCCGTCCAGGAGTCCTTCAAGACTCACTGACCATTATTTTCCTTGACAGCAGAAAAACATATGTCACAAGCTTAAAACGGGTCAACCCAAAGAGACTTGCAAGGCGTGCCGCGGTGACCAGCCTCATTCTGTCCCAGTGGAAGACTTGCCTGGGCTGGGCAGTGAGTGAAGCTGCTGGGTGGCCCAGCCCCTGCCATGGCTGTCCCAGGACAGCTCCCCCCATCACCAGCTCTGATAGGGGGTGCTCTGGAAGCTCTGCAGTGAGGCTGCACCTCCTGGTGAGTGGAAGGAACCAGGAGCCTAACATGAGGTTCCACAGCCCTTCCCAGACTCAGGCTCCCATCTGGGGGAGACGTCCTCAAATCTGGACAACTGCCCTCACCAAGTGTCCCCCACGGGTTGGTTCTGATGGACGTGAATTCCAGTTTTTGTTTTTCTAAGGATGCCCTTCCCTTTTTGTACCAACCTTGAGACAGAATTGCACATAATAAAATGCAGCTGTACCCAGGGTGCAGTTGAATGGGCGTTGACAAAGCCTACACCCATGTAGCCTCCTTGACACCCAAGACAGAGAGCGCTGCTGCAGCAACTTCCCTGGCCACCACAGAGCCCAGCCTGAAGCAGCCCCTGATCTGCTTCTTGTCAATATGCACCAGTGAATCGTTCCTGTTCTACTTGTTGTTGTTAGATGCCATCGAGCCGTGTCCGACTCATAGCGACCCTCATAGGGCTTTCAAGGGCAGATTGTTTTGGGATTGCCTTGGGAGTGGGTTGCCTCATCCTTCTCCCATTTTTTGCCATGCTGGGAATCGAACTTGGGACCTAAGAGACTGCAGAGCTAAATCCCAGCCCCTCCTGTTCTAGAATGTCCTATAAATGGAGCCCCCTCACTGCCAAGGTGTGCACTAGTACCCGTCCAGCTCAAGGAGCTCAACCTGCTGCCACTGCTGTGGTTGGTCACTGCTGAACCAGCCACTCTTCACCAACGTCTCCAGGTCGGGTGCCACTGTGTAAATGGGACAAAATGTGCTTGTCTTTCACCTCTGGTTTTGCAAAATGATTGAACTGGATATAATATGCAGCCAGCAGCGTTTCCTGTGCATACCTCGTGGGTGTCTTTGTGTTTCCAGGTGGCTGAGGTAATAATGTCTCCAATCCTGAATCTCCCTGAACAGCCTCAAAACAATTTCCATACAAAAAGGGAAACAACACTTTGCCACAAAATAAAACGGCAAAGACACCACAGCCTATAAAATATCTATTGGCACACAGTGAAAGAGCAGATTATAGTGGCTATCGCTCTGGAGATCCTACTGCAAATCTTTAAAACCTAGCAGAAGTGGGGTAAACCACAGAAGAGGAAGGAGGTAAACAAAGGGGCTAGAATGTTCCTAAAAACATCGATAAAAATAGAAGGCCCATCACCAGTGCAAAGATTCTGAGCAGCAATGATGCAACCAAGGCACAGCTGTAGGCAAGGGTCTTAAATTGAGTGGGATATTGTTGGGGAAGAAGGTGGTAAAAATTGAGGACAAGGCACTCATTGGAGACCAAGGGGAGAAGGCAAAAAGGAGAATAAAAGGGCAAAACTCAGAATCCTGTAAGATAAAGCAGATCTCATCCTCCCTGCTGAAACTCCATGGCAATAACTACACTTTGTTACGATGGCAGAGTCGCTCTTAAGACGTAAAGCAAGGTATGTCCTCCATGGCATCGCAACGTGAGTGGATAAACCGGGTGCAGTGGCGCACACCTGTAATCCCAGCGACTCAGGAGGCAAAAGGCAAGAGGAGGATCGCAAGCTCTAGACCAGAGGCAGTCTGCGTAATTTAGTAAGACTCTGTCTCGAAAAGTAAAAAAAAGGCAGAGGGTGCAGCTCAGTGGTCCAGCACTTGCAAAGCAGGCAAGCGTGAGGCCCTGGGTTCAACCCCCAGTATTGCAAAAAAAATAAATAAATAAAAATAAAAATAAAAAAGAGAATGGATATAGGTAGTCTTTGTCCGTACAAAGCAAATGTAAGAACTGCTGTTGTTAAGTACACTCAAGTCAGGTCCAACTCTTAGCAGCCCTCATAGGGGTTCCAATGGCTGATTGTTTCGGGATTGTTTCAGGAAAGGACTGCCACATCCTTCTCCCATTTTGCAGTGCTGGAATGCAACCTCGCTCCTCAGAGAGTACGGAACAGCACTCTACCAACTCAGCTAAACCCAGCCACAAATATAAGAATGAGAAAATTTAAATCAAATCATTTAGTCTAATGGTTCTACCCACAAATAAAAGAAAAAGAAATAGAACAAAATAAATGTGATAATCCAAGGTGATTACATATTTTCATAACAGCATTTCAGGATGTCATAATTTAGAAATTAAGATACAAAATAAACAAAAGAGGAAAGAAGTCAAATAAGAATATTTTTTCAGCACTTGAGGACTGAACCTAGGGTGTTGTGCATATTTTGCAAGCACCCTACCATTGAGCTGCATCCCAGCACCCTTTAAAAATTTTTTTTTATCTTAGGACAGGGTCTTGCTAAGTTGCATCATAGGCTGCTTCTGGCTTCAAACTCACAATTCTCTTGTCTCCACCTCCTAAATTGCTGGGTTTAGAGGTGTGAGCCACTGTGCCCATCTCCAAATGAGAATTTTGTGAACTCAGGGAAAAAAAGAAACATGCTACCATATTATAAATAAAAACAAACTTGCAAACTTCCTGAGAGGGAATCTATTTAAAAAGGAATTTAGTAAAAGTCATGGAAGACAGTCAGGAAAATAATTAGTAGAATGAAAATGAGAGAAGGGAAAAAGGGTCAGAGAAAAGTATTTGAAATAAAGTATAGGCTCAAACACAAAACCCAAGTTATGTATAACAGGAGTCCCCCAAAGAAAAAACAAAACAATAAATCACAGCTAACATTTTAGCCTATGGTTCAGAAGCACTTCCCACAAATGAAAGAAAATCTCAGTCATTTGCAAGGACCTCTTGGGCCTGAAACTTCTTGATAAATGGAGAGAAGATTGAGGTTTCACAAGATTTTGCTTTACTTGGTTCTGCAGTCAACACCCATGGAAGCAGCAGTCAAGAAATCAAAAGACTCATTGCTTTGGGAAAAGCTGTTGCAAAAGACTTCTTTAAAATGTTGAAAAGTAAAAATGTCACATTGAAGACAAAGGTGGGCCTGACTCATGCCATGGTATTTTCTGTTATATCATATGGTTGTGAAAGCTGGACAGCAAATAAGGCAGACAGGAGAAGAATTGATGTTTCTGAATTAAGGTACTAGAGACATATTGAGTATACCATGGACTACCAAAAGAACCAACAGATATATCCTAGAAGAAGTGCAACCAGAGTGCTCCTTGGAAGCAAGGATGGTTAGATTGCATCTTACATATTTTGGACATGTTGTCAGGAGGGACCAATCCCTAGAGAAGGACATCATGTTTGGGAGAGTGGCAGATCAATGAAAAAAGGGAAAATCCTCAACTAGATGGATTGACACAGTGTCAGCAACAATGGGCTTAAACAGAAAAAAGATTGTGTGCTTGGCACAGGACTGGGGAGTGTTTCGTTCTGCTGTACATAGGGACAGCTGTACATAGGGACTCAACAGCACCTAACAACAACAATATGGGGCCTGAGAAAATTGTCTCAGATCCATGGACTCTAAGATATTTGCCTAGAAAATGGTTAGTCTATGAACATTAAAAATAAAAACTCTCATGACCTTGAAGCAAGAATTAAAAATAACCTGCAAAGACAAGTAACTTACACTAGCTTCAAATATCTCAAAGCCATGTGGAACAAAGTTTTCACTAACTTCAGGAGAGGACATGTTAAGCCAGGTTCATAGGTAGGTAAACAAGTGCTATGTCAGCCTCTAGAACAATAAGCACACTAGTCTAAGAACGGGGGCATGCTGTTCTCATGAGTCCTTGTATGGAATCTTCTAGAAAGTAAGCGTCTTCAACTGTGAGATCACTGAGAAAACCTAGGTGGAAAGACCCGTGGTGACGACTTCATGTATTTAACTGAACATTTAAGACTAAAGAAGAGGAGACAATGAGTAGACAAAGTGGAATTAATAAGACGAAAAGAAGAGAAGCCTGCAGCTGTAGCCCTGTGGCGTCCGATCCCATCAGATCTCGAAGCTAAGCAGGGTCGGGCTGGGTTAGTACTTGGATGGCAGACCACCTGGGCACACCAGGTATTGTAGGCTTGGGAGAAGGACCCGGCAGCCCACTCCCCAAAAAACAATCTGCTGTTGAAAACCCTATGAATAGCAAAGAAGCACTGACAGTAGTGTTTCGCCTGTTGTACGTAGGGTCACTATGAGTTAGACACAGACTCAACGGCATCTAATAACAACAACAAAAAGGGAGAAAAAACTAAGCAAGAAAGGGAAATGAAAATAAGCTTATTAAGCGTGGTCAGCACACAGGTGGCTGTCCAGGACTGCACTAAAATGGATTAAAAACTGTCAGCAAGAGGCTGAACAAGGACACAGGAGACCAAAGGTGTTTAAAAAGGTTTGAGTACAGAAGCACCCTGAGAGCAAGGGGCAAACCCACATACATCCTGCGAGACGGACGCAGAGGGGCGGCGACAGCGCATCATGGAAGGAAAGGTAACAGCAAGTGCGCCGGAGTGACCCTGCCATCTCAGCATGAACTGCATGATCACAGCGAGACCAGAGATCGCCACTTGAACGAGTAGCAACAAACTCAACTGACCTGTTAGTAGAAAATAGCTGTCATTTTGTGTCAGAAATCGAGCGCTGGGCATGTGCTCTACCCACCACACATGTGAAAACAATGGGTCCAGAATGACTGACAAGCTGCAGAAAGGACAAGGTGAGCTGCACAGGTGACAACAGCAAGGAGCCAGAGGGCCAGATCCTGAGGAGAATGTGGAACGGAAGGACGTGCGTGGCTGCTAGAACACAGGTCACCACAAGCAGGTGGTAGCTAGGAACAGCTGTGTCAAAAGTAACATAGCAAACATCCGACGAAGCAGAAAATAGAGTGGCAGGAAAAATGGGTAGGAGCTGGAAGAGGTTAGTCACATAATCAGTGAGGCCGACCGTCTATAGCCATACCACCCTGGAATCCAATCTGGATCTCGGAACCCAAGCAGGGTTGGGTGGTTAGTCCTTGGATGAAAGACCAATACCGAGCAATATCCAGTGCCCTAGGCTAGAAAGAAGGACCCGGCAACCCACTCCTGAAACAACCAGCCATTGAAAGCCTTATGAATAGCAGAGAAGTGCTGACAATAGCACCTAGCAACAACCATAGCCTGGAAATGGGGTGTGTGACTTCTTCCCTGGCCCACAGGGGGCACCCACAAGACTCAATCATTTACCAGGTCACACAAAAAGAGAAACAAATCAATACATTCCATAAAGGAGACAATCACAAATAATCCTTCTAAATATAATGTAATAAATCTACCAACTAACAAACCAACCAACCAGACAAGCAAACAAACAAATCAACCTAAAACATTGAAAAAAAAATTCTATGGAACAACTCACAATTTCTTGAAAATTTCATAATATGGAATTTATTGAAAGTAGTAACCAGAGGATAATCTGTAGCTTTAAATATCTATATCAATGTAAATAAAAGCAAGCACAAAATCTAGGAAAGGAACAAAATGTAAAGCAAAATAAAGCATAAGGAAGCAAACAACAAAAATAAAAAGAGAAATTAACATGGTAGAAAATAGAAAAGTAGCAGGTTTCATTGATAATCAAAACTTGTGCGCCGGGCACGGTGGCGCACGCCTGTAATCCCAGCGGTTTGGGAGGCGGAGGCAGGAGGATCGCAAGTTTGAGACTAGAGGCAGTCTGTGTAACTTAGTGAGACCCTGTCTCAAAAACTTTAAAAGTGGACTGAGGGTGCAGCTGAAGCAGTCCAACACTTGCACAGCATGCAGGGGCAAGGCCCTGGGTTCAACTCCCAGTACCGCAAAAAAAAAAAACCTTATGGGATACTTCCCCACAAAAAAATCAAAATAGACAAATAGCTAACATGATTAAGAAAAGGGAGGAGAAACACTAATACAAAAAGGAAGGGAGGGAAGGAAAGAAGGGAGAGAGGGATGGAGGGAGGAAGGAAAGAAGAAAGGGAGAAAAGGAGGAAATGGAAGGGAAGTACGTGATAACCAATCTCAAAAAATAAAAATTAAGACCTACAGTAAGATTTTATTTATAACATTCTATGCAAATAAATTTAAAGCTAGAGGAAAATCAAAAATAGAATTCTTCAAAATTGACCTTATTAGAAACAGAATGTTTAAACAAATAATCTTCAGGTAAGTCGGAAGGTCACCGAGAAACTACCCTCCACAAAATGAGGTCCTCTGGGAACTTCCTGGGGATTGTTCTAAAGTTTCAAAGCTTACGTGATTCCAGTGCTATAAGAATTCTCTGTGCATAAAAAAGTGAAAAGCCTTATTTTATGAAGCATTTACATTTAAATCTGATAGACAATATGAAATGGTCTACTCAGCATTATAGAAACACTAAGGAAAACCCCATGGAGAGACCATTTCTCACCCAGTAGATTTTCCACAATGAACCCATTTGCCCACACTTTCCCATGGCGAGGATGTGGGGAGAGAGGCGCTTGCACAGCTGGCCAGCGGGGAGGTAACTTATATAGCCTTTTAAGCAGAAATCGGCAATGTCTACCTGAGAATCCACGCACTCGCCCTTTCCCCCTGCCAAGATGACCGCAGTAGATTTACCCTGACATTACCTGTTACCCATCAACAGCACACAAACAGAGGATAACGGAATTGTTCTTTGCACCATTGTTTGTAACTGAAAGTAATGATAACATCCTTAACCAAGGGTCTGTAAAATAAGGCCTCCCTGACAGCTGTGGATTCCATAAACAAAGCTTATCACACCTGAGTTACGTGGTGTCCACGGCTGGCGTTGACCCACAAAGGCAGCAGAGAGCCGGTGACCTTCAGGCCTTCAGTGTCTCCTCTCTGGCCCTTGGAGTTGAAGTTTGCCCACCACTGTTAGTGACGACAATCCTCAGAGACGGCTTCTTACACGAAGGAGCATCCACACAGCGTGTATCGCAGGTACGAAAGAGTTTAAGGAGGACTGCACTGTACCAATGCTAACCAGATGCCTGTCAGGTGGAAACGCAAAGGATAGAACAGTGCATACATTAAATGAAAAAAGAAGAAATAGGAATATCTGCAAGTTCATTTTGAATACAGAAACGCGGGGAGATTTAACCAGAAATGAATGAGCGTGCTCAACGACAGGGCACATTGGCAACGATTGACATTTGGATATTGGTTTTTGTGTAGTTTTGAATTTTGGAACGAGGTTAAGATTATACATAGTGGAAATCCCTAAAGCCGAATGCAGGAGCATAACTTTATTTGAATTAAATAACGTAAGCACACAGACGGGGGTAAACTGAGCTGAGAAAGTTGACAACACAATACTTTGCCCGTGGGATCTGATTATAAAAACAAAGACAACAAACAAACGCTGAACTCTTGCTAATTTCCCTTTCCAGTGGTGTTCCCTGAATTCTGGAATGTGCGGGTGAGGAAGTGCAGGGAGGGCCGTGGGTGAGTTCCACATCCACCATACATGAGGGATCGCAGCTATGGAGATGGTAGGAGGATACTTTTGTCTTTATACGAGAGCTGCAGTTGCAAATAGCCACTGCTTTGCAGAAACACAATACTGAATAGGGCTCAATTCAATCACAGCAAAATATCCGAGGGATGTTTCATAAAATAACTTCCCCGTGCTCTTCAAACACATCAAAACCACATGAGATAAAATAGATGAAAAGAGATAGGAAAAGCAAAGGCAGTGCCAAACACTTGGCTGTATCCTAGGCTACCGGAGAGGAAGGAAGTGCACAGGATGTCACCGGAACAATGGAGGTGCTTCCAATGAGGACTCTGGATGAGGTGATAACGCATCCAGATCAAATTGCCTGGTTTTGAAAGTTCTGTGCTTAGGTGCCAGATGCCCTGTTCTGAGGAGATGCACCCTGGCGTGCTTAGGGAGAAAGGGGCGCCATGTCTTCCACACACTCTCAAAACACTGAGGTACAGGCGATCACTGAGAGAAGATACGCAAATGACAAGTGGGTGAGGTTGAAGTAATTAGTAAATTTGGTGAAACGCCTGCAGGAGTGTAATTATCCTTTCAGCCTTTCCATTTTTGAAATTACATCCAAATTACATCCCAGGTCCCTGAGACTTCGGGATGCCTGTCTATGCTGAAATTTCACTCTCCTGTTATCGCTGCTTCTCAGAAGGTAGCGCTTCATTCCCCCCTCTGGCTACTTTTTAGACTTTTCTCTTGGACTTTGGCTGGGCAATTTGAGCATGATGAGCTCAGGTACAGGTTCTGTTTCTATTTTCCCTGTTTGGGTTTGGAATGTCTTCACTGTTCAAATTGAAGTCTTCAATTGGTTTAGGGAATCTGTTATGGACTGAACGGTGCCCTCTCAAATTCATGTGTTGAAGCCCTAACCTGCAATGTGACTGTAATTGGAGAGGGGGCCTTTAAAGAGGTAATGAAGGCTTCATTAGCCTGCAGCCGTAGCCCTGTAGCGTCAGATCCCATCAGATCTCAGAAGCTAAGCAGGGTCGGGCCTGGTTAGTACTTGGTTGGGAGACCACCTGGGAACACCAGGTCCTGTAGGATTAGGAGACGGACCCGGCAACCCACTCCCAAAAATCAATCCGCCATTGTAAACCCTATGAACAGCAGAGAAGCACTGACAATAGTGTTCTGCCTGTTGTACGTAGGGTTGCTATGAGTCTGATACCGACTCGATGGCATCTAAGAACAACAATAAGGCTTCATAAAGTCATAAGGGTGGAGCCCTGATCGAATTGGGCTGGTGACCTTTAAGAAGAAAAGACATCAGATCTCTCTCCTCTCCTCTCCTCTCCTCCTCCTCCTCCTTCTTCCTCTCTCTCTCTCTCTCTCTCTCTCTCTCTTTCTCTCTCTCTCTCTCTCTCTCTCTCTCTCCCTTTTCTGAAGCATGCACACAGAAGAAAGGCCAAGTAGGACGCATAAGGTAGACATCTGAAAGCCAAGGAGAGAAGCTTCATAGTAAAGCAACCCTGCCAGCCATTTGTCTTAGACTTTTAGCTTCTAGAACTGTGAGAAGATAAATGTGTGTTGGAGCCACCCGGTCTGGGCTATTTGCTTTGGCCACCCAAGCAGACAAATATATTGATTTCTGGAAACCCTAGGTCAGCACTTTCAAATGCAGCCTGGGCTGTATCCCGTTTGCACACAGGGTTGGCCGGCCCTCCCACTGCCCCACACCATCTCGCGCTCTGGCTGCAGTTCCAAGTTCTTTTCCATGCGCCATTTTGGATATTTCTCAATGAATCACCACATGGCCCTTGGTCTTTTATTCTGATGGGTCTAATTGCCTACCAAACTCAGTCCTTAAACTATTGATTCAATGTATGGTCATGTTCTATTTATGATTTTTTAGGCGTTCTAGGTGTCTGATGAAGGTTTTATCTCTTTCTCCATATCCTCATTTTTATGAATCTTCGCTATTTAGACTCCATGTTTTCAGTTGTTCGGTACTGATTTTTAGCAGGCCTTGCATTACGACTGCAGCTTTGTAGGTAAAAGCCATTGCAGAGGCTCTGGCGCTGCCCCTTCCCAGGGCGAGGGAGGCTTTGTCTGGCGGGTGCATGTGGAGAACCATCAGGTCCTGTCTGTCACTGAGCTTTGGTGAAAACCAAGGGAGGCAGGGGTGCAGTGGAGGTCAGATGCCCAGGTCCAAGTCCTGGCCCTCCCTCCTACCAGCGGGTGACCTTGCTCTATCTTGATGTGCACCCCTGTGGTCCCAACACCTCCTCATGAGGCTTCTGTGACAGGAAGCGAGTCCGAAGGGAAAGCCCCTGGAATCGAGTCTGGCCTTGACTCCAGGGTGGCTGTGTCTGGCAGCCCCGTTCCCCCAATGGGACCTTGTGAGAGTGCACGATTCCTGGCATGGACAACTCCCTGGAGTGCAGCAGCCTCTCAGAAATCCCCATTCACAGACAGGCTCAAGGTGTGGCCGCCATGTCTGCCCCGTCCCAGGGTCCTGCACGTCCTCAGAGAACAGGGCCGGGGGCCTCCCCTGAAGGAGGGAAGTGTTACTGTCTGTTGCCAGGGGGTGAGGTGGCTGAGATGGGGCTGAAGAAGCAGGGCCAAGTGGCCCTCTTACCTAGGAGGGGCAGTCCAGGGACCGGGCAGTGAGTGGGGCCACACAAAGGACCCAGTATGGCTTAGGGCTTATGACCCAGTGACACCGCCCTGTGAAGCTAGAGGCTTTGCCATTGTCTCAGAATAGGACACGGGCAGAACACTGGCCCAGAGGATGGGGTGAGGATGCAGCTGCCACTGCTGCTTGACTCTGAGCCCTGGGCCAGCCATGCCTCCCCACCGCTCCAAGTCTGGTTTCTGGGATAAGGTGTTAGATCTCTACAGTCCCCTGTGCACTGGCTTCCATGGTGCCAAAGCTGGCCCGTGGCAACGTCTCCAGCCCTGGGGTAGAAAGCAAGCCATAGTCTACTACTAACTGTGAGAATTGCTTCCTTTGTTTTAAAAGATGCCAACTGGCCCACCTGCCAACCACCGAGATGTGGCTTTGTGATCCACTTTACAATGCTGTGGCGCACACTCAAGTCATAACCATGCCTGGGATTAGTAGGAGGATGTTTAGCCACGTCAAACCACAAGTTCATAGCTTTGTTTCACCCTGTCTTCGCTCTACCCTCCCTGGCAGGGAAAATGGAGCTGAGAAGCGTCAAGGTTGTTGTGAAGGTCAGAAACAAGAGTGCAAGAGCTTTGGATGCTGCAGCCAAACGGAAGAGCTTCCCCCTCAGGCGGGAAGATGGAGGGCTGCCTCCGCATTCAGCGCTACCCACTGTGAGAGGGCCGCATGGACTCGCTGACTTGTGGAGGGTTTTTGTCAAAATTAAGATTAAAGAAATACGTCTGCGTACCCCAGATAGCCCACTACATCACGTCGGAGGCTGGAGGACTTGAAGTTCTATGCCATAAGTCTGAGGATCTCTACGAAGATAATCTGTTAAAGTAGCCATCTTTCTGGAAACCTATAAATTACAAATCATAATGAGGACAGGGACTCAGGAGACGTCCTCCCGGGGGACAGTTCCACACACAAATCTCAGGTTGATTCACTGCTCTTCATTTTAAGGAAATAAGCCAAGCAATTCCAAAGAGGCCTGTCAGCTCTGTGCCGGTTTCCAGCACGCTCTGGAAGAGGCTTTGATCTAATTTATAAAAGGAAGAGCTGCCGGGTGGAGGGAGGAAAGTGGAGGAGCCCCAGGCAGGAGAGCCCCTGAATCACCAGGAGGGCGCTGCTCCCCTGCCCGCCCCCAAGGCCCTGGCCCAGAGAAGGCTGAGTCCAGCTGCGTCCAGTCCCGCCCTGCAGGGCAGCACCTTTGCATGACAAACAAGCAAGGAAGGGTTGACAGTGCCAAGGAACCACTGGTTTTCTTGTAGGAGGCATGGCAGGGACATCAGGGCTTGGCGTTCGATTTGCTGAGGAAATGATTGCAACACGTGAGGTTAGTTTAGAAATTAATGCAGCCTACGAAGGGGCTTTTAAAACGCCGTTTCCCAATTTAAATGTTGGATCTGAAGAATGTTGTAAAACGCGTGTTAGTTTGTGTCAAAGGCGATGTTGAAATGGTTTCCTTGTCTGAGAGGAGCCCGGGCTGCTGTGTGAGGCTCTGAGATGGCGCAGACAGCTGGTCTCACCCCTCCGACAGCAGCCAGAGCAGTGTCCTGCCACCTTCTTCCCCCTTTGTCGCTAGGCTTGAACCCCCTGCTGACTCGAGCCTCCTCCTGCTGGGGATTTCTGCCCTGGCCGTGTCACTGGTGCACCCTCCCAGTCATGCAGGGTTGCGGGGGGCACAGGGTCCTGGATCTCTGATGGGGGCCATAGGGACCAGGCTGGAGGCAGATCCAACTCGCTAGGACGCACATCCACGCGGGGTGAGTTTCCACTGACGCCACCTCTTGGGAGATGATGAGGTGTGAGGGGGAGGCAGCGGGGGTGGGGGGAGGCAGCCGCACCTGGCTGAAGGGCAGGCCCCCTGACAGGTGTGCCCTCACCTGGGGAGGTGCCGTGCACCTGGCACCTGCCTCTCTGCCTCCAAGCTCCCTTTCTCACCAGACTTTCTTACCACCTCAGCCTCCATACAAGGGGAAAAGGAAGGAGACTGGCCAGCCCTGCACAGACACCCATGGGCAAAACCACCTCAAAGGACCGCATCTCTACAGAAACACTACTGTGGGTTCTTTGCCTAGGTGGCTCACCAAGGACCACTCTGTGACACGCCACTCATAGGTCAGGAATCATAGCTATTGTGCTTCATTTGCAAGGACAGTAGTGAAAAATTTTAACACATCCTGAACTAGAAAACTTATTAAGGAACAAACAACGTTAATTAAAGACAACACACCAGGTGTTCAGCTACAAAGAGATCCCCAGAAACACAAATAGAGAATGTCCCATGAGAACCTGGGGACACAATGGCGTCACAGAGCAGCCCTGATTGCAGGGACCCTGATTTGTCAAGAGGGTGTGGAGGACGGTCCACGGGATTCCGTTTTTTAAAATGATAAGCAAGGGTGTCTTTATCACCAGTCACTCCCCAGTGCTCACAGATTAGTCATGGCAAATGCAGTCATCTGGAAGATGCACCATCAGTCACGACAGCCATGGCCACGAGCACCCTGTAGAAGACATTTCTTACTGGATTGGTCAGTATTTTCTTGAGGATTTTTGCTTCTATGTCCACCAGGGGTATTTGCCTGTGGTTTTCTTTTCTTGTCATGTTCTTATCTGGCTTTGCTGTCGTGGTGATACTGGCCTCGTAGTGTTTTCTCCTCTTCAGTGTTTGGGGAGAGTCTGAGAAGGACTGGCGTTAATGCCCCCTTCATTGCTTAGTGGATTTCAGCCATAGCAATGTCCTGCCCTGGGCTTCCCCTTCATAGAGGTTTTGACTATTGATTTTCTCTCCAACACTCACCAGTCTGTTTGGATCTTCTGCTCCTCAGGAGTACGTCTGGATGGGTTCCATGTACCCAGGAATTCACCCACTTCTACCAGGCTACCTGAGTGCTGGTGTAGCTGTTCCCCATGGCCTCTCATGATCCTGGGTGGAGCTGTGGTACCCGTAGTGATGTCTCCTCCTTCATGCCTGGTTTTGTTTATTAGAGTGATTCTTCTTTTTCTTAGTAAATTTACCTAAAGTTTGTCCAGAATAATGCCCCATGACACTGATGCCCTAATCCCCATACCTGCAAACTTCAGCTCATGTGGCTGAATGGTTGAAAATTCCAAGATGGGGAGATGATCCTGAGGTGTCCCATTGGCCCCAGGGGGTTGCAAACATCCTTACTAGTTAACACATTTTCCCAGCTCAAACAACTAGACAGATAGTTGCAGATGAGGTGTGCTGACATCACTAGATACAAGGATAGGGGAGGGGCCATGGACAAAGGAACCAATACAGAATCTAGAATCCTTTAGAAGCTGGAAAAGGCAAGAAAGTGGATTCTTCTCTGAGCCTCCAGGAAGAACACAGCCTTGATAAGACTGTGGTTTCGCCCAGGGAGGTGGCCATTGGTTGCCAGAATAGGAAGACAACTTGTGAGGCACTAGGCTTGGAGTGGTGGTAATCTGTCACCAAAGCCACAGGGGTTGGCACAAGTGGGGTCAGAGAGAGTTTAGGTTAGAGAGACCCACTGTCCTCAGCTCTGGAACCAAAATCCTAGCTGCAAGCTGCAGATGAAAGGGGCAGTGGGTAGAAGCACCAGGAGTTTTCACAGGCCAGGATCTGCCCCGTTCTGTGCCTCTGAGTCCCCAACAGAGGATCAACCTATTCCAGACCATGCTTGGAACTTGGTCTTGGTTTTGTGAATCAAAGCAGCCAATTCTTGGCCATAAGGAGGACTTTAGCATCCTCTAGCCAGCAGCCCCGGGTCTGTACTCACAATCTTGTCTTGTTTCAGCACTCTCTTCTGTAGGGAGAAATTGGGAGGAAATTGGGAAAAACCTCAAAACTGGGAAAATGGCTGTTGAAGATCTGGTTTGTAAATTAGAAACCTAGGGAAAATAAAAATAACTTGTCTGGATGTTTGTATAAAACCCTTCACACATCCCTCGAACCTGATTGGACAGTTGGACTCAAAGCTGATTGGCTCAGGCCATTCTGTGGGTGAGCTATATAAGGAGCTGCACTGTGACAGCTTGACCCCTTTTTTCACCTGGACCACTAAAGAGGAAACAGCTCTCTCAGCTCTCTCTCCTGGACCTTCAGTGAGGAAAGAATGCTCTCCCGCCTTGACCAGCAAAACAAGAACTCTCTCCTTGTGACCACTGAGACCACCAACATGGGAGCATCTGCCCTTGAGGCTGTATAAGAGCTGCTAGCACTTAAAGCTGTACGCTTTGGGTTTTCTCTCTGCCCTGATAAGGGCAGCGAGATAAAGAGCTGTTTTTCCCCAAAAGGCAAAAGCACCTGAGTCTTTTCCTCTCTCCCGTCTCTGCCAGCAACCGGAGGGCCTCAGGAGACCCTCACCTGAGGGTCTGGAGTGAATTGTGTTTAGTATCTGTGTGCCTGGTAGCGCCGCTCGTCCGAACACCCAGGCCAGACCTGGAGGCATGCGCCCCACAGGTGGCCACAGAGCTATCCCAATGTTGCAAGCCTGGGCTGCCTGCACTGGTGGCCTGGCTACAGTGGCTGTAGCTCAGAGCCTACGGTTTAATTCCAAGCAGTCAGGAGGCCTGCAGGGCCATCCCCGGCATGGAATTGAGGAGACTGGGTGTGTGCTCCCCAGAAGACCCACGGGACAGAGGAGAAGAGAGTGCACACTTCTGGAAATTGCTATGTTTCTGGCTGTGCAAACTCCAGCCTTCTGTAGGGCAGCCACAGCCAGTAAAGCAACCTTCCCCCAATGAGAAAACAATTCCCCACCTGTGGGGAGGGCTCGTGGCAAGAGACAGACGCTGGCATCCTGAGCTGGGGAGGGGGCGTCCCATTTCGGCAAGAGGACACCGCCCCCGAGGGGTGGCTATGCAGGCAGCTGAGGGAAAGCGCAAGCCATGGCTGAAGCCAGGAGAGAACGTACTCTGAGTGATGAAAGCAACACTTTGATGGAGAAGCACTGGAAGCTTGTAGAACATCGCGCCTTGGCTGTCAGGCTGTGCAGAAACCCGCTGTGTCCTCACAGAGCCGAGTGACCTCGCTGCCTCCACCGCGCACCCCACCTGCTCAGTGAAGCCCAGAGTGCTTTGGAGTCTGGGCGAAGCTGGAAGGGAAGACCCCGAGTGGTGCTAATTAGCTCTCCTCGGCTCCCTGGGTGGGCGGTGGAGACCAGAGGGTGCCTTCTCCTTCTCCGTTCTTTTCAAAGGAGCCCTTCCTGTTCCCGAAACTCTTTTGAAGGCTGTGGGTTTGGAGTTATTCCGCGGTGAAGGATTGGCCTTTGTTGCCTTTGTACCAGCTAATTATCATCTGTGTTTTGGCTAGGATTGGTGACCTTTCCCAAGGAACTTCACTGGCTTCTGCACTGAGTCCACGGTCTCTGCAGCCTCGGAGCACCCCCGCCTGCTGAAGGGAGTACAGAAAAGACACTGATGTCAGAGCCTGGGAGCCAAGCAGGGCCCCGCGAGGACTCCTGCAGTGATCAGGAAATGACAAGTACTATTTAAACCAGAGAGTCCCTCTCCAGTACCTGGAGTGTGCTTGATTCTTTAAATAAAAAAACAAATTTTTTTTAGTACTGGGAAGTTGAACCTAGGGCCTCAGATACGCTAAGCATTCTACCCCTGGGCTACAGCCAGGAGCTTTTTGAATTGTTTTCATTTTGAGACAGGGTCTTGTTGAGTTGCCCAGTCTGCCTCCAGCCTTGGATTCCTCTTGCCTCTGCCTCCTGAGCCGCTGAGATTAGAGGCGTGTGCCACGGTGCTCAGCGTCACTGGGTTCTTTTTGATATTTATTTTTCAAAGAACTGTGTGACATTAATGTGCCTTGTTCCTCGTTTCTCATTATGAGATAAATGTTGAAAATAGTCATTTCCACATAAAGTAAAAGTGATTCACTCCCATGTAATGTTAAGTAGGGACATCCTCAGTTCATTATTTCAAGTTTTAAAAGGGAAGTCATGTTCTTCCTGCACCCAATTCACTGCCTAGGATAGCTTAGTGAAAAGACCATGTGAAAGTGTGTGCATGTGTGTGCACCTGTGGATGCGTGTGTGCACCTGTGCACATGTGTGTGCACCTGTGGACATGTGTGTGCACCTGTGGACACGTGTGCGCACCTGTGGACATGTGTGCACACCTGTAGACAGTGTATGCACCTGTGGATGCATGTGTATACCTGTGGATGTTTGTGTACCTGTGGATGAGTGTGTACCTGTGGACCTGTGTGTGCACCTGTGGACAGTGTGCGCACCTGTGGATGTGTGTATGCACCTGTGGATGCGTGTGTATACCTGTGGATGTTTGTGTACCTGTGGATGAGTGTGTACCTGTGGACCTGTGTGTGCACCTGTGGACAGTGTGTGCACCTGTGTACCTGTGTGTGCACCTGTGGATGCATGTGTGTACCTGCGGATGTGTGTGCACACTTGTGGATGCTTTGCATACTGTGGATGCATTTGCATGCCTGTGCACATGGCTGTGCACCTGTGAACACATGTACGCACCCATAGATGTGTGTGCACACCTGTAGATGCATGTGCACAGCTGGTGGTGTCTATCAGTCTTCCAGAGCACACTAGATAGCTATTTGCTGGAAATGGCTAAGGCCTGATGTGATGCCCCTTAGGGTTACTTTGGAGCTAAGATACCTGAACCTAAGAGCTCTTCATTTCTAAGCAGTGATGGCTGTGCACAGCCTCGCGTTCTTCCCTCACACTGACAGCCAGGCCCACGCTGGTCTAGATGGTGGGGACCATGTGTGCACACAGGGAATACTCAAGGGAAGGTGCGAGATGCCATGGTTGCCAGGCACTTGGCACGGCATGAGCACATGCATGGTACCCCACGCAGGCTGGGACGGTGTGGGGGGGGCGGGTTGTATGTGAATATGAGTGTGGGCATGCATGTGTGCGGGATGGAATGGATGCGTTCAACCTTTCGCCCTACCCCAGAACGCAGAACTGAGTAGGAGGAATGTGAGAGCAAACTGATTAGCAGAGACCAAACTGCAAAGTGCCTGCCTGCAAGATCATGTCTGTGAACAAGGATGGTTCGGCTCCCTTCTTTAGGCCACCAACAAACTACTGGAACCAATAAAGTCAGTAAAGCTGCAAGGTGCAAAGCCAACACACACGGATCAGTGGTGTCTGTGCTGGTAGCAAGCCATCTGAAAATAATCAGGAGAAAAAAATAAGATTCCTAATAATAAATTTATGGGAGAAGGGTCTGGCAATCCGCTCCCAAGGCAATCCCGAAGCACTCAGCCATTGAAAATTCTGTGAGGGTCACTATGAGTCGGATACCGACTCGACGGCACCTAACAACAACAACAACAACAATAATAAATTTAACCAAGGAAGCGAAAGGCCCCCACAATAGAACACTATAAAACATTGATTAAGAATATTGAAGGAGATACAAGTAAATGAAAAGATAGCCTGTCTTCATAGATTTGAATAATCAATATTATTAAACTTTCTGTGCTATTAAAAGCAATCTCCAGATTCAATACAATCTCTATCAAAACACCAATGGCATTCTTCACAGAAATAGAAAAACAATCCTGAAATCCCCATCGTACCATAAAGGGCCCTAAATTGCCAAAGTCATCTTGGGCTAAAGGAACAGAGCTGGAGGCATCCCAGTCCCTGACCCTAAACTACAGTCCACACTGCTGCATCCAGATCAGCACAGGAATGACATCAAACAGACACACAGACCAGTGAGGACCGGAAGGCAACCCACAAACCCACAACCAGCTGCCTGTCGGCAAAGGAGCCAGGAGCACCCAACAAGGGAGGGGCACGCTCTCCAGTCAGTGGTGCTGGGACGATTCTATATTCACACACAGAAGAATGAAACTAACTCCAGTTACAAATATCAACTCAAAATGAATTAAATACTTAAATAAAAGATCTAGAGCTGTTAATAGAAAAAAGTACATGCTTCAGGACATTGGTTTGGGCAAAGATATTTTAGATGTGACCCCCCACACACAGACAATAAAAGCAAAAGTAGACAAGTGGGATCGCATTGTACAATCTGCAGAGCCAAGAGACAACCACAGAATGGGAGAAAGGTTTGCAAAGGGTACATCTGAGAGGAGCTCAATACCCAGAATTTATAAGGAATTTGAACAAGCCAATAGCAAAATAAAAAACACAAATAATCCAGCTGGAAAAATAGACTGAAGACCTAAATAAACATTTCTCAAAGGAAGACGTAGAAATAGCCAACAGATACATGAAAAAATGTTCAATATCACTAACCACCAGGAAAACACAAATCAAAATCACAATAAGATACCATCTCACCCCAGTTAGAATGGCCATTATCAAAAAGATAAAAAAAATACTAAATGCTACTGAAGATGCAGAGAACAGATCACAGCAGTTTTCATAATAGCCAGGATAAAGAGTCAACCTAAGTTTCCATCAAGACATGAGATGATTTTTTAAAATGTGGTATATATGCACAATGGAATACTATTTATCCATAAAAAAGATGGAATCCCATCATTTGTGACAACATGGGCAGACCTGGAGGACATGGTATTAAGTGAAGTAAACCAAGCACAGACAGACAGACAGCACATGATGTCACTCCTATGTGGAATCTAAAAAAGCTGAAGTCATAGAAATTGCTGGTAAAACGGTAGTAACCAGAGGCCAAGGAAAACAGGAGGCAAGGGGGGGAGAAGTTTATGACAGGTCCCTTGTCACACTTAGAGGGAAGGAAAGAACGCCATATGTTCCTTAACACAGCAGGGTGAATGCAGTTAACAATAACGCATTGCTCATCTCAAATAGTTCCAAGAAAGGATTCTGAGTTTAGCCACCGTAAAGAAAGGACAAAAGCTTAAGATGGTGAGTATGCTAGTTATGTGATCACCAGCCCATGTGTACGATAATCAAAACATCCCATCGTATCTCAGAATCAGGTACGAGTATTATGTGTCAACCAAAAAATAAAATCAATTTCTCCAAAGCATGGTCTAATTTCAAAAGCACAGCATTCCCTTTTGGCCCGATGATGCCATGCGCAGAGCCTGTGGTGAGCGCATAAGGCTCCCCCTGGTCCACCCCAGCTCATAGGAACCTCAACGCACCTCCTCAAACCTCAGGCGTCCCTCTGCGGGCGGGGTGGGGGATGACACTTCTCTCAGGGTGCAGCGGTTAAATGAGACAACGCCCCTTAAAGGCTCAGCTCGTGGACTATCAAGCCCCATCTAACAATATTATTTGTGACTGCTCTCTGATGTTTACTTTTGCAAAGATTTTGGCTCTTTAGAACACTTGTGAGTTCCCAGAAACACCAAGCAGGCAGCGCGGAGGTCTCCCGCGTGAGCCGTGAGCCGTGCCTGGCTTCCGCGGCTGTGATCGCCTTACGCAAGCGCGCTGCCTCTGGAACGGTAAAAAGCCAGGCCCGGCAGGCATGGCGTCACTGGCTGTGCTGCCTCATTCACTCAGATCTCCGCAGGCTGTGGGTCACATCCCTCTCCTGACCCAGGACACCACACTCCATGTAGCCTCACATCTCCCTAGGCTCCTCTTGGCCACGACAGCTCTGCAGATTTTCTTTGTTTCCCATCATTGAAAGTCTCAGCACTTACCTGCCTTACAGGTGTAGGCCTCCCCCTACTGAAACTTGTCCAATGGCATGTTCTTGGGGGTGGCCTGGGGTTCTGAGGTCTGGGCAGAAAGGCCACAGGTGAAGGGCTGCTCCATCACATCGGGTCAGGAGTCCACGCTAGCAGCAGGTGTTCTCTGGGGATGTTAACCTTGGCCATGGGAGGGGGAGTTGTCACGTTCCTCCAGGGCCCCCTTTGTATGCATTGGAAGGAATTCATTATGCGCTTCTCAAGCTGAACATGAGGAGGTTACACCACACACATTATGTGGAAACCTGCAGGGAAGCTCTTGTCTTCACCTTCATAATTTACGCAAGCACTTCTTTTCATATGTATAGAATCATGGATATCTATTTTATAGTTTGTCTACAGCCACACCACCCTACTTGTTGCTACTTGGATGGGAGACCACCTGGGAACACCAGGTGCTGTAGGTGTTCAACGGCACCTAAAGACAACACAACTCTGGCATCCAATCTCATCAGATTTTGGAAGGCAAGCATGGTCAAAACTGGTGAGTACTTGGATGGGAGACTACCGAGAATACTGGGTGCTATAGGCTTGGGAAAAGGACCCAGAAGTCCACTCCCAAAAAACAATCAGCCATCAAAAACCCTATGAATAGCAGAGAAACACTGACATAGTGCCAGGCATAGCACAAGGTCAGGTGGTGTTTTATGCTGTTGTACCTGGGGTCGCTATGAGTCAGATCTGACTGGATGGCACCTTACAACACAGCAGCAGAGCAACAACATTTTATGTTTTATGCTTTGGGGAGGTATAATCCCATATTATTTAATTTTTTGCTTAAATTGTTCTATCTTCACCTGTTGGGAGCTCTTTGCCTGGCTTCTGTACTGCTTTGACATCTGTATCAACATGGGGGTGGTTATTTAATTAGCACTTTCTTACTTTCAGGCACCACAAAATATTCCAGGTTCATCTATACATTTCCAATTTTAGGCTTAGAATCAGCCATTTCTACAAGGAGCCCCACTCCTGTGCTTGAAGAATGATATTATAAAGCAAGTTCTGGCACTGGGTGAGTTCATTGATACTGGCATATCATTTATGTTATTTTATTTATTTTAGGTTGTCTGAGCTGACAGAACAAGGAAACTGTGTGTGGGTATCTCTATCTCTACTAAGATAACCATGCATTCTTATTAACATTTACAACTCAAATCCATGCCACACAATTGTTCCAGTCTCTCTCCCTTATAGACATACATATCCACTGTAACAGGGAGAAAAAAATGGCTTCCATCATCTACCATCTGGTCAGTTTTTAATTATGATCACACATATGGCAGTATTTTCACTGTTAGTCCATAGCCCAGTGGGAACACCATTGCTTTTACCTTTAAAGTCATGGGTCCCATTCTGCTGTGACCTGATAGGATAGAAGGAATGATTTCAATTTTCTTGTACTTGTGAAGTTTTGTTTTTTCACCTAAAATATGGCCTGTCTTGGAAAAAGTTGCATGTGGCACTGAGAAGAATGTGTATTGTGCATCTGTGGAATGAAATGTTCTGTAAATGTCAGTCAAGTCCATTTGGTCTATGGTTTTTTAACTCTAAAGTTTCTCTGTGGATTGTTTGAATGATCTTTCTATTGATGAGAGTAGAGTATTGAAGTCATCTATTATTGTTGTATCAGGTCATATCTGTTCCTTTATAGCCAATTGTGTTCATTTTATGAAACTAGTTACACTGATAGCAAGAGAAACTACAAAAAGTTTACAAATACATGGAGACTGAATAACACTGTTGAGTGATCACCAAATCATTGAAGAAATCAGAGAGGAAAATTTAAATTTCGAGAATCAAAAGAAAATGAAAACACAACCTACCAGAACCTTTGAGATATAACAAATTCTTCATGGAATTTATAGCTATGAGTACTCATTTTAAAAAATAAGAGAAAGTCCATGTAAATAACTTAATGATGCATCTTAAGATGTTAGAAAAAAAAGAAAACAAGTCAGACCCAAAAGCAGTGGATGGAAAGAAATAATTAAGATCAGGGCAGAAAACTATGAAATGGAAACTAAAGGAACAATACAAAGAACCAATGAAACAAAAAGTTGATTATTTGAAAAGATAAACAGATAGACAATCCCTTAACCAAACTAACCAAAAGAAAGAGGAAATCCAAATTAATAAAATTAAAAATGAAAAAGGAGTCATTACAACAGATGCCAACAAAATACAGAGGATTATCACAGATTATTTTGAGAATTTATACTCTCCAAAAAAGGAAAATACAGAAGAAGTGGATAAATTGCTTAACACATTTGACCTACCAAAATTAAATCAAGAAGATATAAATAATGTAAATAGACCTATAATAAGTAAGGAGATTGAGGCAGTAATAAAGAATCTCTCAACAACAACAAACAACAATAACAAAAAAAGAAAAAAACCTACAAGTCCTGACAGGTTCACAATTGCATTCTACCATCCTTTGAAGAAGAATTAATACCTATCCTCCTCAAAATATTCCATAAAATAGAAAAGGAAGGAATACACCCACACTCCTTCTATGAAGGCAGTATCACCTTGAGAGCAAAACCAGAAAAAGACACAACAAAAATGAAAATTATAGACCAATTTCTCTGATGAACATAGATGCAAAAATCCTCAACAAAACATTTGCAAACCAAATTCAAAAACACATAAAATAGATCATTCACCATGACCAAGTGGATTTCATTCCACAGATGCAAGGCTGGTTCAACATACACAAATCAATAAATGTAATTCAGTACCCAAATAGACTCAGACAGAAGTCACATCTTCATCTCAATATATGTAGAAAAGGCCTTTGACAAAGTTCAATATCCTTCCATGATAAAAGCCTGGAAGGAACTAGGAATAGAAAGAACATTCCTCTGTATTATAAAGGATATGTATGGCAAACTTATACGCGACATTGTACTATATGGGGAAAAATTTAAAACATTTCCTCTAAAATCAGGAATAAGACAAGGATACCCACTCTCTCCCCTCTTATTCAATATAGTGATTGAAGTTCTAGCCAGAGCAGTAAAACAAGAGAAAGAAATAAAGGGATACAAATAGAGAATGAAGAAGCCAAATTATCTTTATTTATAGATGACATGTTCCTATAACTAAAAGACCCTAAAGAACCCACTAGAAAACTCTTAGATCTCATAAGTACTTACAGCAAAGTAGCAGGATACAAATTAATATACAAACTCAGTAGCGTTTCTACATACCAACAACAGACAAGAGGAGAAAGAAACTAAAACAGCCATCCTCACAGTAGCCTCAAAATAAAATAAAATAAAATATCTGGGAATAAATCTAACCAAGGAACCAAAAGGCCTATACAACGAGCACTTCAAAACACTAAAGAAAGAAATTGAAGAGGACATTTGAAGATGGAACGACCTCCCTTGCTCATGGCTAAGCAGAAATAATATTGTGAAAATGGCTATCCTACCAAAATGGATACACAGATTCAATGTAATCCTCATCAAAAACCCGATGATATACTTCATGGAAATAGAAAAAAATCTTTAAATTCGTATGGAAACACAAGAGGCTTCAAATAGCCAATGCAATTCTGAGAAGAAAGAGCAATGTAGGAGACATCCCAGTACCTGACATCCAATTGTATTACCAGGCCACAGTAACAAAAACAGGCTGGAACTGGACCAAAAATGGCCATGAAGATCGATGGGATAGAGGACTGAGAAATAAACCCATGCAGCTACTGTCACGTGAGTTTTTGATGACGAAGCCAGGACCATGCATTGGAGAAAGGACACCACCCCCACACCCGGCTTATTTATGCGTGTTTCTTTTGGGGCTCGCTGTGCTACTCCATTGATACATGCATTGGTTCTTTCTCCAATGGCATGTTGTGTGGACTAACTGGAGGCTTAGAGCAAGGCTTTAAGTTGGACAGATTCATTTCTCCAACTTTGTCGCTGTTCTCCTGCCTCACTGTTGTGTGTACTGTTTTGTATCTTTGTCTTTCCCGATAAACTGTAGAGCCACTTTGTCAATATCCACAAAATACCTTGCTGGAATTCATACTGGGACTGTGTTGAATCTGTAGATCGAGGTGAGAATAACTGAAATAATAATCATTTCTTCTAACCACTGAACAGAATCTTTAGTTATTTACTCTTTGTCTTCCTTCATCAGAGTTTTATGGTTTTAGGCACACAGAGCCTTTATATAAGTTGTTAGATTTGTACATAATGATGCCTTGTTTTGAGAGAGAGAGGAACATTTCTATTTCACATTGTATTGGGTTTTTAATTTCAAGTCTCAATGACTCATTGCAACTCCATCAAATAGAAATGGACTTTTGTATGTTAATGTTGTATATTAAGCTCTTGATCTACTTGCTCCTTAGTCCCAGGAATTGTCTCTTTGTTGGGATTTTTGTGTATGGATGATCATATCGTGTCATCTCTGCACCGAGCAAGTTGTATTTCTTTGTTCCCAAGCTGTGCATTTTTTAAAATTTCCTTTTCTGTCTTACAGTAGTTGGGATTTCCAATATGATGCTCAGTGGGCGGGATCAGAGGAGACATCTTTGCTCCCGATCTCAGGGGAAGCATCTACTCTCTCACCCTGAAGTGTAATGTGAACTGCAGGTATTTTGTAGCTGTTTTTCATCAAGTTGAGAAAGTTCTAAGTTTACTCCTAATATCATAAGGGTTTGCTATTGTTGTTGTTATCCTGAATAGGTGTGAGATTTTGTCAAATGCAGCTGTAGCATTAATTTATATGATTACATGATTTTCTTCTTCTTTTTTGGTGAGAGGGGTACTGAGGGGTTGAACCCGGGGCCTTGTGCGTACTTTGCAAGCGCTCTACCCCTGAGTTGCAGCCCCACCTCCTTTTTTATTTTTTATTTTGACACAGGGTCTCGCTAAATGACACAGGCTGTCTCTGGCCTTGAATCCATGATCCTTCTGCCTCCACCTCATGAGTTGTTGGGATTACAAGCATGCACCACCATTCCTAGCGATTATATGAGCTTTATCCAGTTGAAATGATTTATTACATTAGTTAATTTTCAAATGTTAAACTAGGCTGTAGTATTTGAAATAAATATCACTTGGTCATGGCATGTAATTCTTTTTATTCATTGTTGAATTTGATTTGTTATTTTTTTGTTGAGAATTTTTGCAATTATATTCACGAAAGATACTAGCCATGATCTTCCTTTCTTGAAATATATTCATCTGATTTTGCTAATAGAATAAAATTGTTCTCATGGGATGGATGGGGAAGGTCTTTCTCTGCTTCTGTTTCCTAGAAGAGATTATGTTGTTGTTGTCAGGTGCCGTCGAGTCGGTATCCGACTAATAGCGACCCTCTGAACAACAGGGGAAACACTATTGTCAGTGCTTCTCTGCTGTGCATAGGATTTTCAATGGCAGATTGATTTTTGGGAGGGGGTTGCCAGGTCCTTCTCCCAAGCCTACAGCTTCTGGTGTTCCCAGGCGGTCTCCCATCCAGGTACTAACCAGGCCTGACCCTGCTTAGCTTCCAAGATATGATGGGATCGGATGCCACAGGGCTATGGCTGCAGGCAGAAGAGACTATAAAGAGTTGATATAACTTCTGAAATCCTGGTAGAATTTGCCTATGAAACCACCAGGGCCCAGTGCTTTATTTTTGGAAATGGTTAATTATTGGTTTAACTTTTAAAATAGATCGAGACATATTCAGATTATCAATTACCTCTTTTTCAAGTCTTGGTAGATTGCATTTTTCAGGAGACTTTCCTGTCATAGCTAAGGTCTCCGATGTGTGGACATAGTGGCGTTTGTAACACTTCCTCTTCAGCCTGCTCATGTCCGGGGACCTCACAGCGACGCCTTCCCTTTCATTTTTCGCTGCCTGTGGTTTGTGCCTTCTGCCTTTTCATCTCGGTTAGGTCACCTAGAGGTTTGCCAGCTTTGTTGATGCTTTCAAAGAGCTGGATTTGGTTTTGTCAGCCTTCCCCACTGATGTTCTGGCTTCCTTGATTTCGGTTATAATTGTGACTTCTTCTTTCCTCTGCCTGCTTTGGGCTATGCATTGCCTAACTTCCCTTATCCTCAGGGCGAGCGCACAGCACCGAGTGCAGAGCTCTCTGCCTCCTTTTCTAACGCACACCAACGCTCTGTATTTCCCTCAAGGCACCAATTTTGTTGCATCCTAGAATTTTTTATATTTGCATTTTCATTTAGGTTAAAATATGTCATATTTCTCTTGAGACATTTCATTTGATCTACATATTATTTAGAATTATACTCATCTTCAAATATTTTGGCATCTTCTTTCTGTCATTCTGTTACTGATTTCTGCTTAAATCCTATTGTGGTCTGAGAAGATACTTTTCATGGATTCTACTCTTTTAAGTTTGCTAAAGTATGGTTTGGGCTGGGATTTAGCTCAGTTGGTAGAGCACTGCTCTGCAGTCTCTGAGGTCCCGAGTTCGATTTCTAGAACGGCAAAAATGGGAGAAGGATGTGGCAACCCACTCCTAAGGCAATCCTGAAACAACCAGCCATTGAAAACCCTATGAGGGTCACTATAAGTCGGACAGGACTTGACAGCACCTAACAACAAAGTATGTTTTATCCTTCAGAATATGGTCTATCTTGGTGAAGGTTCCATGTGAGTTTTAAAGCATACTATTTTGATGTTATTGGCTGGAAATCTATAAATGTCAACTAAATCGCGTTGATTGATTGTTGATGGCATATCAAGTATATTATTGTCATGCCCATTAAATGTGATGATTGGTACAATTAGAGCAATTGTTCACGTAACTATTTTCTAATGACCTTGTTTGTGTCCCTTGTTGCCTTTGGTTTCCCTAGGAACTCCTTCTTAACTAGAGTCTATGTCTTTCAGCTCTCTTGAGTTTAACCCATTGTTATTACACAGGAGCATTCTTGATGTGGGAGCAAGGCATAGCGAAGGACAAGAGTCCCATAATCGTAGGACCAAAGCCAAGTCTTAGTGAGTCTGTGTCCCTGGGCTTCACCATCATGTGCTCCCTGCTTCTAACTCACCAGGTGAGATAGGAAATGTAGGGACCGGAGCAGGGTCACCCTCATGACCCATGAGATTAGGTGCTGGGTGAAGTCTTTCCTCCCGGAACACATCAGCCCTTCTTCGTGGAGAAGACTTGGGCTTGTTTCTCGCTAGTTACTTGTGCCACCCTGGGCCAGAGCCATAAAGGTGTCTTGCTTGCGTCTTGCCTAAGGCTTCTGGAGGTGAACACCATGAAAGCACTGTGGCCTTAGCGCTCCCTACTGTGGTGGGTGTGACAGGTGCCAGCAAGTTATCCCAGCCTGACATAGTCTCTTGGTTTGCTGATGTTGGCTGTGACTCCTTGGATTTGGGGGGCAGGTTGCCCTGCATCCTCAGGTCCGAGACGGATCTGAGGAAACTTACCCATTTCCCATTTGCAAAGCATTTTCTTCGTGTTGGGATGGAACGATGACTTCCACACTCCTTCCATGTCGGAGCTTACGCCAAGTCCCCATCTTCCACTTTTAATCACATTCGCAGAAAACATCCTTTCTAGGGCACCCAGAGCTCTTCACCACCACAGCACCAGGCTTCTCCCTGCCTCTACTCCCTCCTGGACGCCTCTCCAGGTCTGGTGTGTGTACAGAAGTGATAGAGGCTGGCGGCTCACGTCTGCGGGGTGATAGTGATCACAGCACGATGCTTACAGTGCCTGAAGGGAGCGCTTTACAAAATACTGTTTGATAAACTAAGTCAATGGTTATTTGGCAACTGGAAGACAATTAGGAAGCAATTACTAAAACAAAGAGAAACTGTCAGTACCAAGGAGCTCATTAGAATTCCATCCAAACTGATGCTTGTACCCAGAAACTCTGTTTGGGCACCTGTGTGGCGGGAGCACTTGAGCCCACCAAATGAATGCCTAATCTGCACAACTGACCCACTTACAGAAACGCTGCTACTGTCTAATTGCCCTCTATAGTCAGCAAATGCTTGCCCATCTCCCTACGTCCCCAGACAATGCACAGAAGTTGTTACCTGTGCGTCTGCAGGTGCCCGCCTAACCACCCTGGGGCTGCTGGCGAAGGGCCCTGCTGTGCTGCCCACTGCCTCTGGCTGGGGAGGACGCTGGCTCCATCTCTGAACCCTACTGCCACCCAATGCCAGGCATAGCGCAAACCGGACCCCGGGCCACAGGGACCACAGCTGGTAGTAGCTTCCTGCCCTGGAGCCCCTTTCTGGCCTTGGAGCCTCTACGGTCTCAGCCTCCAAGGGCTGCCGCACTCTCCTCGGTCCTCCGCCCCCACCCCACGGTTGATCATCAGGGTCCAGCGGTGTTTACAGACCTGGGCATGAAGGGGCCCCGTCTGGCTCTGTCCTGGGCCATTTCGCTCAGTTACGATGCCTCCAGTCAGGGTCTCCTGAGCGTCACTCGCAAACAGGAGCCGCTGGGTGTGTTTCTGTCATGGTAGTTACTCGAGATGTTAGAGACTTTCCGAAGTGACCCTGGAGGGAGGGTGAGGCAGGAAAGAAGGTGAATAAATCAGGAAGTAGAGAAAACACAGATGCATCTTCTAAGCAGGGCGTGGCAGACACCTGGGTCACTCCTAGGAAGGCCCTGCCTCTGTGGCCCTGGCAGGAGCAAGACCCACCTTGTTAGTTCACAAAGGCATGGGCAGTCAAAACCAGGCTGGCGTGACTGACCCAGCACTTTAGGGCCTGGGACAAATAAGACCTGCTTCAAAAGTTATTCAGGATTGCAGGGAGGGGACGGCAGGGCATTCGGCCTCATACAGGTCCTTCTGAGTGTGGGGCTGTGCAGATGCCAAGGTCCCACGCCTACAGTGCTGCCCTGCAGACGAGCTCCCCACAGGTCACGGCCAGCCTGAGAGGGGATGCCCTCCTCTCGCAGCAGATGGTGGACCCTCCCTCACTTTCCACACAGCTTCTTGTCCTCCACAGTAGAGGACTAGACGCGGAGGAGCTCCTAGGACCTTCGCAGCCCTGAGTGTCAGCCACCAGCCCATTATCTGTTCACATGTAGGCGTGTCTGAGAAGCTTGTAGGTAGCACACGTGTGCTGAGTTCAGAGAGGCAGCTGCTCCCGAAATAGCCCAGGTGCAGAGGCTGCTGTCCAGTCGAGAACCACAGCAGGAAGTAATTGGGCACCGCAGAAACAGGTGACGAGGGTGACAGGTGCCGTCAAATACTGCAGACAGCCACGCCAGGGAACAATGGGGGCCTTCGTCTGGGTGTGAGCACGGGTGTGCATTTGCACACTCAAGTGTATGTGTGGATGAATATGTGGGTGCACGTGGACATGTGTAGGGAGAAATTGGGAGGAAATTGGCAAAAACCCACAAACTGGGAAAATGGCCTTTGAAGATCTGGTTTGTAAATTAGAAATCTAGGGAAAATGAAAGTAACTTGGTTGGACATTTGTACAAAACCCTTCACAAATCCCCCGAAGCTGATTGCACACTAGAACTCAAAGCTGATTGGCTCAGGCCATTCTGTGGGCGAGAGACATGTGGGGAGTATGTGGGTGTGTCCTAGGTGTGCAAAAGAATGTAGGTGTGTGTTTAGGTGAGGGTGGTGTGGGTGTTTATGATTGTGCCCCCAGGTGTGCGCGTTAGTGTGTGAGTGTGCAGGCATGCTGGTGTGAAGGCATGGTTAGGTGTGTGCAGGCTTGTGGCATGCACAAAGCTGTGAGATCTCCTGTGTGCGTGTGCTTGTGTGGGTGTGAGTGCGTGGCTGGGTGTGCACACACATCAGAGGACCGTGGGCCACGGGAGTAGAAAAGACGCCAGCACCCGGAGGCTCTGGTCAGGGAGGTGGGACTGGGTCCCACGAGGATCGGAAGCCCTGAAGGGACCGGGCGGTGAGTGCAGCGCGCCCTCTAGCTGCAGGTGAAGATGATGCCGCGCTGGGGTGGAGGGTGGAGTAAAACAGGAGCACAAAGTGCTCAGAGCGCCCTCTAGCTTCAGGCGAAGATGACACCATGCTGACGTGGAGGGTGGAATAAAACTGGAGCACAAAGTGCTCAGAGCGCCCTCTAGCTGCAGGTGAAGATGAGGCCGCGCTGGGGTGGAGGGTGGAGTAAAACAGGAAGGCGCTTAATAGGGTCAGGATGCCCTCGGAGCGCAGTTTGCTTAGGCTGAAAGTCCTGAGGGGCCAAGGCTCTGTGGCCTCGGAGCACACTGCACTCCACACACACTTCTGCTCCAGCTGCAGCCGGACGCTCTTTACACAACTCAGTGTGGAGCCCGAGTGCCTGCACAAGTAGATTTCTTTTTAGGAAAACAGACCACGTGAACGTACCTGGGCTATGTGTACATGCCTTGGGTTTGGAGTTAATGAGAGATTTCTTTTACATTTCTATATTCAAGTAATGTGCATGTACAAATTCATGGAAATAGGCTTAAAATCCTACTATTTTAACATAAATGCTATTTCTTTGGTATTTTTCTCCTATATGTGTACGCCATGTTGTTGTTCTTGTTAGGTCCCGCTGAGTTGATATAGTGACCCTATGTACAACAGGCAAAACACTCTCGTCAGTGCCTCTCTGCTGTTCATAGGGTTTTCAATAGCGGATTGATTTTTGGGAGTGGGTTACCAGGTCCTTCTCCCAAGCGTACAGCACCTGGTGTTCCCAGGAGATCTCCCAATCTAAGGACTAACCAGGCCTGACCCTGCTTAGCTTCAGAGATCTGGTGGGATCAGATGCCACAGGGCTGCGGCTGCAGGCTGTGTACCCCATAGACATAGCATAACCATGGTAGACATGAAAATGTGAGCCTATTTTTGCATTTCATGTAATTTTTGTGTGTATTTTTATATCGTGATATTTTTGTAAGTTATTTAAAAGAAGATATACTTTTATATATGAATGCCTGTTCAGTCCAGAAGCATTGACATTGTAAAACTACATGAATCTACTGGCATCCAAAACAAATTTGCAATCACATTCTGAAATAGCCTTTTCAGTGTTCTGTATACCTACGTTCACTTGTCTGTACAAGGCTGGATCCACTGCTCGTGGTAAAGTGTGTTTACACATGCATGCACACATGCTGTACATGCAGGTTTTACTGCATGAAAAATATTACACTGTGATCATCTTCTGGGATATTTTCACTTTTTCTATTTCCTCCTCCCTCCTCCCTGCCTCCCTGCCTCCCTTTTCTCTCCCTTCAGCCCTCCCTTCTTCCTCCCCTCCTTTAAAACATTCCTTCTTTTTCCTTTTCTTTTGCTTACTATAATACTTTGTAATGAATAATCTCACAGCCTATATCTTTCATAATTAATTGCCCAATTATTCTTAGAAGAGATTACTAGAATTGGAATTGCTCGGTTAAAGGCTATGTACATTTAAATGTTTAATACAAAAATTTCAAACCCTTGGAAGACATTCACAAATAACTTACATCCCCACTGGCAAGGCATATGATTTCTCCCACAATCTTTCCAAATATAGTCAATTTTAATGTTCATAATTATTGCCAATTTGGTAAGAAAAATAGTTCCTCATTGTTTAAATTCATATCTCTCTGATGTTTAATGAGATTAACTTTTTGAAAATGAGCATTTGATATTTGTGTTTGTTTGGTCTTTATTCAATGGCATGCAGCATTCGTCTTAGGAATGACATAAATAAATCAGGGCTGTGTTAGTCAATTCTCCATCACTGTGACAAAACACCAGACATAAACACCTCCAGACTGGGAAGATTTCCTCTAGCCCACAGCTCATGGGCTTCAGTCCGTAGTCCTGGCCTCCACTGATTGTGAGCCATGGTGAAGCAGAACATCATGGCGGCAGGAGGACGTGGCAGAGGAGGCTGCTCACCTCATGAAGGGCAGGAAGCAGAGAGAGAATGCCCACACTAGCTTGATTTTCCCTTTTTCACCTTTTATTCCATCAGGGGTCCCAGGGGATGGGATATTACCACCCACATTCAGGGCCAGTCGTCTTTGTGAATGCCCTCATGGCTATACCCATCAGTCTGTTTTCCTAATCTCCCAGGCAGCTCTCAGGACAATCAAGTTGACAATGAAGATTAACCAGCACAAGTACAATCTGTCACCATGACACCAAACGCTCCTTAAGCTGTAAAATTCCATTGCTGTCACCTAAAATGTTCATGTCCATCTCATAAAGCAAAATGTAGTCAATCGCCAAGAGTCCCAATAGTCATAACAACTCCAACATTGCTCAAAAGTCCAAGTTCAAAGGCTTCTCTGAAATTCAAGGTAAAATCTTAACTATCAGCCTGTATAAAGTTCAGAAAACAAGTTACACACTCCCAAGAAACAATGGCACAGCATAAACATTCCATTCCAAAAGGGAGAAATGTAGGGATAGAAAGGAAGGATTCAACTAGATCAAGAGCAAAACCCAGCAGGGTAAACATAAACCCTATGGCTCCATATCCCCGCATCTGGACCACGTGATGTGAGAATCAAAGGGATTGGGCAGTTTCACATCTACAGCATGGGCTGTTTTCAGCCCACATGGCTTATCTATCAGATTGGCTCCACTCCTTGTCTGTAGCTTTCCCCAGCAGATGTCCCATGTTACTGGCATCTCCAACTCTGTGAGGTGTCTACTGCAGCTTAGACTTTATCCTCATGGATTTACACATCACACTCTCAGGGGCTGTCTGCAGGGATTTTGGCACCGCCACACATTGCCTGGCCTCCTAGACCTTCCTTTGACATCTGGGTAGAAGTTTCTATGACCGTGTAACTCTTGCATTCGGCATGTGGACCAAGATCTGCTGCTACCTCGACTAGTAGCTTAGCCCCCTTGGCGACAATTGCATTGGCTTCCAGAATTCCAATTCCAATTCTAGTGTAGCTGGGCCCAGGCAAACATGTCTCTAGATGGAGGTGCCCTGTGTGAGGAGGGCACTGTGGCAGCAGCATTGTCTTCTCAAGGGGAAGTCTTTCAGATGAGCTTAATTTTTCATACCCTGAGCATGTGATGAGTGTGGTCTGACAAATTCCTGAGATGCTCCCAACTCAATTTTTCTATTGGTCCAATGCAAAGTTCTTGAGTTCTTTTGGATAGCATAAATCTCTTCAGAAACCATGCCTTGCTTACCTTCAGCTTTAGACAACCTTTTCTGACCAGGCTCCAAGCTTTTCAAGTCTTTCTGCCCTGCTTGCCACTCCTAATTCTCACTGTAAAGGTGGCTAAAAGCAGCCAGCAATAGCTATGCCATTGCCTGAATGCTGGGCTGCTTTGATATTTCCTCCACCATGTCAATTAGTTCATCATCTTTAAATTCAATTTCCTTCAAAATGTCAGGGCATGGACAAAATGTATCCATGCTCTTTGCCGGTACAGAACATGAATGGCCTCTAGTCTGATTCCTAATACAGTCTTCATTTCCATCTGCGATCTCATAAGCACACTCTTTAGTATCTGCCATTCTGTCCGTGTTCTGGTCTCCTCAGCTCCCACCAGAACCTCCCGCTGAACTCTTCTTGCAGCATCCTATACTTTCTCTTGTCTACCGCTCCAAGCTTTTGCAAATTCCTCCCACAAACATTCCCAGAGGCTTAAGGACCACATGGTTCGGTTTGGTCACAACAATGACCCCACTTCTCTGGAACCAATTTTCTACTAGTCAGGTTTATTTATTTTTTATGCCTTTGATGAAAGACTTGACACGACAACTTAAAAGGAGGAAGGATTTATTTCAGCTCGTGGTTTCAGAAGTCTTGGTCCCTCATGGTGAGGAAGATGTCGTAGATCTGAAAAACTCACATCATGGTGGGGAGTAGAAGTGGAGAATGCCCGAGCTTGCTGACTTTCTCTTTTTTCTTTCCCATCTTTTATTCCGTCTGGACCTCTGCTTATGAGATGGTTCCATTTACATTCAGGGCAGGTCTCCCCCTCTCGGTGATTCTCTGGGGAGAAGCACTCATAGACCCACCCAGAGGTGCACTTTCCGCATCTCCTGGGTGTTTCTCCATCCAATCAAGTTGACAATCAAGATTAACCATCACAGTAGCTAAGAGACTGGGCTTGCAATCAACCAAACTCTTGTCAAGAGCCAATTTCTGTTGAAAGCTGTGAAAGATTGGACAAGTCCCTTTCCCTCTTTGTGGTCCTAGTCTCTAACTAAAAGCATCATTGTCACAATTTAATAGGGTAAGAGAGGAATAGTATCTCAGGGTCTTGTGCACATTGTCTAATAAATAAATGATACCTGCTTATTTTGTGGGGTTTTCTGCAAGTGCAACATGAACACAGAAGAGCACACAAAGAATAGGTGTGCAGCAGCGAAAGTTTTCAAAGCCATGATATATCTGTAGCACCTGGTTCACTCTGTAAAACACTGCTAGAACTGGAGGCCCCTGATGGACCCATTCCAGCCATGGGTGACCTCTGTCCAGGCCAGGACAGACTGGTTTTGCACGTTACCACACCGTATATAAATAAGATGATAGGTCACTTCAGTTACTCATTGCTGCCACATGCAGGTGCCCTAAGGGACACTACTAAGCCTGGCTTCCCCACTACCTAAAGCCAGCAGGTGGCCTAAGAAGCCATCTTACAATTGGACCCTCCAGCCTCAGGGCCTTCAGCTGTGACCACTGAGATCACAGTGGCCATGTGAGTCTTTCCAGGGGAGACAGCCAGTCTCACTGGCCAAGGCTTCATGTTGCTGTATCGGGGATGGCTGCATCTGTAATGACAGATACCTGAGTGCCCATTCAGTCATCTAGTGACAAGGAGGAGCCGTGTGCTCTCCGAGGGCCTTGCAGAGCCTGGGAGTTTTATAGTGTCAAATCTGCTCTACGTTTTAGCCAGACAGAAGCCCATGGAAACTCAGGGGCAGGGGGCAAAGGGCCCACCTACCAGTAGGTGAAGTCAGAGAAGGAGCAGCCCTGCTTTAAGATTACCATCCGCCGTGTTCACACTTGTGCCTGGCTTCTTTCACTCAGCATTACGTTGGTCAGACCCATCCCAGTGCTGGGGGTCGCTGTAATCTCCTTACTCTCCTTCCAGCACAATCTTCCACTGCCTGCATACAATGCAGTTGACCCTCTTACCATGGAGAACTGGAGGCCCCAGCTGCCACAGGGGTGATGCTCAAACCATCGTTGCAAACACAATCAGCCCAGGGACTCTGGAGCAACTCCCCCAATTAGAAGGCAGAAGTTGGTCCAAGCACTGGAAAGTCAGCCAGAATCAAAGCAAAGGGCAAATCCCCTCACAAACCTGCAGAGGACCTGGAGGTTTCACTGAGCTTCTGTGAGGAACAAATAATATTTTTGAATATGAGTGATAAAAGATTTTTTAAAAGATCATTATTAGCTTTGTCTTGGTTGGCTTTGATTTAAAGTTCCTTTGATTTTTATAAGACTCCCTTCCCTAAACAACAAATGATAAACTGAAAGTATCATCTACATGCAAATTAATGTGAAAACAATATCTATGACTTTTTATTTCTTGCTATTTAAAGTTTTTTAAAATAAATTGAGACTGGTGACTTATTTCATTTGGTTTCCTGGAAACCACAGTCCACATAGAAAAGCAAAGGGCTGTTATTTTCACCTCCAGCCACATCAAAATGAGGCTTTCCATTTTCTACTTTAAAGATAAATATTAAAATATAATTAATTAATGTATAAGTAGAAGTGATTAAAATAAATGTGGTCATTAAAGACTTACATATAAAATAAACTGAGTCCATGCAACAGGCTACACTGAATAATATTGCATACTTTATCAGTGCTCAGTTGAAATTGATTAAATATGCCCTTAAAATTAACTATTGATCACTTTTTACATGTTGGATGTAATCCAATTTCTTTTTCTATGGACTCAGACTAAATTTCATAACTTAAGCAATTTCTAAAAACACTTGTTTACTTATTGTTGGTAAAGGGCTCTGATATCAGCATGTAATGGCTGAGTACAGAAAACAGCCTTAGAAGTATTTAAGTAGGAACCAGGTTTTGTGGGGCAATCAATGTAGTTATAGTCTCTGGAAATGAAGAGGAAAAACACAATTCTACATTTTCACTTAATCTATAGATAAGTCAATTTTGCTGGTCAAGGTTTTCCTGCACTCCACTTCCAGGCAAGGTATCATGTGTGTTTAACCTAGAACACAATCTCTAACTGTTGAGAGTATTATCAGCCATTTTCATTTAATATGTAGACTTCTTTCACTTCCTAGTTAGTCTTCATGGTCAGCTGTGTTTTTCAGCAAATTTTCTATCCATTGACAAGACACATCTGCCATTTTAGGACTTTCACATTAGCCTCTTGATTGCAAAACAGAACTTGAGTGTGGGTCTCATTTTTGGGATGTCTTGGTTGCCATCATCATGACAGGGAGCTGGGTTGTAGGATCTGTCAGGTACCATGCTATGAGCTTTCTTAGGTCCCCGCAGAAAGAACAGAAAAGTGGCTTCCTTGGGGAGCAGAAGAGGCATTTGAGAATAAAAGATGTATTTGCGGTCAATTACTGCTCAGATATAATTCATTACTCCAGTCGATGACAGCTTTCTTTGCATTACTGAAGCAGAGAAGGGATTTTAAAAGAGCTTACTAATAAAGAAAATCATATCCACAGAGTACTTCCCTGCCTACAATATCAACCTCCGATTCCTTGGGTATTCAACTCTGCTGCTACGGAGTGTCCATTTAACAGGGAGATGGACTCATCCAGCCTTAGCAGGACTCGTTGGAGGAAGCCTGTGCTCAGGTGAGCTAAGTCAGGACAGTCCCAGATATTTAACCACAGCCACTCCCAACACCTGGGTATACACTTGTGATGAAATAGTCTTCTGTGATGTAAGGTACTAGTGTGTTTTTATTGTTGTTGTTGTTGTTGTTAGGTGCTATCGAGTCCAACTCGTAGAGACCCTCATAGGATTTTCAATGGCTGACTGGGGATTGCTTCGGGAGTGGACTGCCACATCCTTTTCTCATTTTTGCAGTGCTGGGGCCTGAAAGTGTGGAGTGGCGCTCTACCAACTGAGCTAAGCCCCAAGGTGCCAGTGCAGGGAGTTTTAAATGTACTCTTTTCCCTCTGAAGTTACAATAACTTTAATCCATGAAATAAACTGACAACAGACAGGTAAAGGGGAAAGCACACTGAGGTTATTACCAGCCGGAGGCACAGCAGTGTGAAGCCCCGAAGGGGCAGACAGAAGGCTCTTGCCTAGAACACTAAGTGTCAGGGGCTTGGGTTGCTGGGCGTGGAAGCCGGGATAGGCTATGAAAGGCTGGGGGAGGGTGTGCACAGCGCGCAAGTGTTGTCTCACGATGCAGATGAGTCTCCCAGGTAACAGCCACCTGTGGCCATCTGCCTGCACCAGCCTTCTTCCCCCGGAAGGACTTTTCCTAGGCAGAAAGTGAGGTATGGAGCAGAAATGCCTCTATCTGCGGCCAGGGCTTAGTAATGTGGAGAGATGTAAATTTCTTTTACAAAGGGCAGCTTTTCAGGGCCATTTCCAAACCTGGAAGTCTGCTGTTGTTGTTGTTGTTAGGTGGCATCGAGTCGGTATTCGACTCAAGGCGACACTATTCTATGTACAAGAGGCAAAACAGTATTGTCAGTGCTTCTCTGCTATTCATATGGTTTTCAATGGCTGGGTTTTTTTTGTTGTTGTTGTTTGTTTTTTTGGGGGGGGAATGGGTTGCAGGTCTTTCTCCCAAGCCTACAGCACTTGGTTTTCCCAGGCGGTCTCCCATCCAAGGACTAACCAGGCCCGACCCTGCTTAGCTTCCGAGATCTGACGAATTGGATGCTCCAGAGCAGTATGGCTTCAGGAGGTTTGCAGTGCCTCTGAGTAACCCACCAGGTACATGGCAACACACCAAAGCCATGTACCTGGGGTGGGAGAGGGCACTGTCCACTCTGAGTTGGGGGAGGGCCTGGCTGGGCTGTGGGTTTCAGTTGGGCTTTGCCTTCTGCCATGCATAGACACCTGATTGTGTCTGTGTGTGTGACATGAGGGAAGGACATGGCCTGTGGCCAGGGCCATGGGCCTCTGGACACTGTCCCTCCCTGTTCTAAGTTGTCTGGTTGGATAAACTTCCCAGCTTCCGTCAGTCTTTCTCCAATCCGAAATAGAAAAAGCGTCAACCTCAAAACACGGGCAGCACAGTCAGTGGCTTTCAAGCATCCTACACAGCAGAACCTGCTGAGCGAAAATCTCTGTGGAGCCCAGCAGAGTGGTGACCAGGAAGCAAGGGTCCATGTGGGGGGCGGGGAGGGGCAGGGACAAGGTGACCTGTGCTCTTTTCTGGGGGTTTCTGCTGCATCTCCAAGTGGAGTGTTGAGGGTCCACAAAGCCTGGCTGGGTGACCACTAGGTGGTCATTGACGACATCCCAGGTCCAAGAAGTGACCGTCTGATGTCAGCACTGTGGGGGTCCACCATGTCCTTCTCTCTAGGATGAGCTGGAAACCTGTCTTTGAAATGCTCCTTTTCTGAAATAATTATTATTTGGAATGTGAAAAATAATCCTCTGAATAAATGAATGCAGCAGGGGAAATGCTAATAATTATCTTCAGTCTTCAAATGTCTGTGTTTATTATGGGTCTATGCATTTTAATGATCTGTTGCTATGTGAGACACTGGGTGGGTAGCTCCGTTGGTAGAGCGCTGCTCCTCACTCTCTGAGGACCCAGGTTCCATCCCCAGCACCACAAAACATGGGAGAAGGACGTGGCAGTCCACTCCAGAAGCAATCCCAAAACAATCAGCTACTGAAAACCCTATAAGGGTCTCTATGAATCGGATCCAACTCGATAGCACCTAACAATAACAACAAATACAAGAAACGATCTTCAACTCAGCAATTTAAAACTCCCATTGTAGCTTCTAACAGCTGTGTGAGTCAAGAACATGGAATGGACTTCCCTAGGACTTTTTTCTCTGCCTCAAGGGGTATCAGCCAGGGTGGTGAGCAGGGCCTGCTGGCCTGTCTGTCTATCTGTCTGTCTGTCTGTCTTCCGTGCTATGGGAGGCAATGCCTTCCCTCCACGGTGACTGGCTGTGAAGGAAGCCCTCCAAGCGGGAAGAGGAGGAAGCCGCCGGTTACCAGCTTGGCCGCACTGGCCAGGAACCTGCATCCTCTGCTGGTCAAAGCAAGTCACCGGCATACCAGGGTCAAGGGAGAGAGACAACACACTCCACTTCTTGCCAGGGCACGACAAAGCCATGTCCCAGATGAGCGTGTGTAATGGAGATGCTGCAGTAGCTAAATTTGGAAAACAAAATCTGCTGCAGTAGGAATCTAAAAATCCACCCTCCCAGAAGTGCGTACACAGAAAGCAGAGCTACCGAAAGGCAGACACAGAGGATCAGGATCCTTGGCCAGGCGCCAATGCATGCCTGCAATCCCAGCAATGCGGGAGACTGAGGCAGGAGGATCGTGACTCCCAGGCCAGAGGCAACCTTCGTAATTTACCAAGAACTTGTCTCAATAAACAACGGAAACGAGAGGGCTGGAGGTGCATCTTGGTGGCAGAGCACGGGCCAAGCCTGTGTGATGCCTCGAGTGCAACCCCTGAGAACTGCGAAGAAAGAGAAAAGAGAAAGAAAGTCGGGACCCCAGAGACTCGGAGACACAGGAAGCTGGTCACGGAGCTGAGGGACAGCATTGCTGGCCTCGGGGTCGCCTGTCCTGGTGGAGGGAGCCCAGCCTTCTCAGTGAGACTCTCCCCAGCCTTGGCTCCATCGTGGAGCCCAAGAAACAGCGGGGATAGACACCCGACAGACAAGACCACAAGACCACTGTGGCATCCACCCACCCATCCAGGGCTTGGGCTCTGCAGCCTGCTGCCCTGTGTTCACATCACCACAGCTGCCAGGGACCTGCCTTTTCTACACCTCAGTACAAGGTAAGTTCCGAACTGGCTTAAGCTAAATAGCACCAACCAGCTCACCAGGTTTTTTCAGTGTCACAGTTTTTGAGTGTCATAAACTCCCAGCCCAGGAAGACACTGTGTCACACAGGGCCGATAAGAGGTTGTCAGAAGCCAAGAGCTGCCAGGGGCTGTGGAGGCGGGCTGAGTCCTGAGGGAGGATGGGACAGGCCTGCACACGTCATCCCCCGTAAGCCTTGGGGCACGGAGGTGAATTTCTTTGTGAACAACGACTTAGCCCTTTCCATCCATTCTCCAGTCTGCTGGGAGCAGCGCTGCACCCTTGATGACCTTCCTTCCAGCTCAGGGAATGGTGGGACACCAGCTGGTGTAGGACTTGAACCTAGTGCCCTGGGCAGCCGGAACCGCAGTGAGATCGCAGCCTCCAGTGACAGAGGCAAAGCCTGCTGAGCTGGTTGGTGATGCTCAGCCCAAGCCAGCTCGGAAGTGACCTTGTACTGAGGTGTAGAAAACGCAGGTCCCGGGAAGCCGTGGTGATCTGAACACGGGGCAGCTGGCTGCAGAGCCCGAGCCCTGGATGAGTGGGTGGACCCCAGTCAGGAGCCGACACCCTGACCCTCCGCCCCTTTAAGGTGGTCCAGAAGGACCTGTGTCCACCAACAGTGGTGCCCACCACTTGGTCCCCCCAGCTGACAAAGTCACATTCTCCCATTCCCTAGAAGGGATCACAAAGGCAGAGCCTGTTTACAGTATGTGTCATTTGATTTCCAGGGGCATCAGAGTTGCCAATGCCGGGCTGGTGGGCTCCCTGCCTGCACACCCCTGTGGAGGACCTAGGTAGGGCAGCGTGTGGTGGACCCCATTGAAGGGCCACAGTGCCCCAAATCACCAGCTCCCAGTAAGTAGGAAGATCTAACCCGCCCCCCACACTGTTTTCAAGTGAACATGGAAATGCTGTCCGGTGCAGAGCGCTTTCTGTGATCACTGCAAGCCTCTTATTTTCAAATTGTGTGTTTGACTCTCCTGCAAATATGCGTCTAGCTTGATGATTGAGAAACTCCTACTTGCAGATGTGTGTGCGAGTCCCTTTCTGCAGCTCACCCTTTTCTCCTGAGCCCCCAGACCCGGGGTGGAAGGTCGGGGTGGAGCAGGGCAGGCTCTCGAGCTCGGGTCCTCCCGACAGACTTGCTGAGAAATGTGCTGAGTGGGCTTCTGTTCCTTCAGGTCCCCCAGCGACCCCTACTCTCTTCCTGAAAGTCGAACTTCAGTAAACAGCTGCAGAGTTCTGAGAGCTGCCGTAGCAAATTACTGTTATGACCCACAGATCGAGACCTCATCACACAAAAGATCAAATCTTGAGTCCTTTATTTGGCTGGCTGTCGAGAGCAGGCTAGTGCCCCAAAGAACTCTTGACCCTGAGGGTTGGGGGTACAGAGTTTATAAAGGAAAAAAACCACAATTGCACAAGCAAGTAACAGCGCAAGTAGCAATGGTCTGTGGCACCGTACGTTTTCTTCTCTTTTTTTTTTTTTTTTTTTGCGGTACTGGGTGTTGAACCCAGGGCCTCGCGCGTGCGTGCTCTGCAAGAGCTGGACCACTGAGCTGCACCCCCAGCCCATTTTTTTTTTTACTTTTTGAGACAGGGTCTCGCTAAATTACGCAGACTGCCTCTGGTCTTGAACTTGCGATCCTCCTGCCTCCGCCTCCCCAGCCGCTGGGATTACAGACGTGCGCCACTTTGCCTGGCTTTGGCAGGAATCTTTCTAAAATGCATCCTGCCACTCTTGAACGCTTAGGCAGTGCCTCACAGAGGACCGACCCTTGAGGCTCTGGACCCCTCTGATCTGGAAAGAGAATAGGGACCCCCAGACACTTCCTTGCCATATCTGCTAGAAGCAATGAAGGAAAAGGGATTGAGACCTTGGCTCTGGAAGATCCATGGCAAATTACTTATCTCCATGTCCCTCAGTTCTCCTGTCCGGTAAAGTGGTGACAAGGATGGCTTTACCTCCTTGAGACCTTGTGAGAATTAAATGGGTTATGACATATCAGAGCACTTAGAGCAGGGTTACCCACTATGGTCCCACTCAATCTTATTGTTGTGAGGTACCCTCAAGTCTGGTGCGACTCACAGCGACCCTGTGTACAACAGAACAAAACACTCGGACACTGTGCCATGCCTGGCGCTATGTCAGTGCTTCATTGGTATTCATACAGTTTTCAATGGTTGATTGTTTCAGGAGTGGGCTGCCAGGTCCTTCTCTCATTTTTGTGGTCCTGGGAATCGAACACAGGGCCTCAGAGAGCTCAGAGCAACACTCTACCTACTGAGCTAAACCCGAGCCCCTGCCAGTCCTAGCATCACCCATGATCCCCAGCGCAGCGCATGAGCAGCCCCAGTGGTGGGATTATTTTTAAACCTCTTCCCTCAGTGCTAAGCCGTCTGGGTCTGATCTCCTCATGGAGCCAAGGTGTGCTCAGGGGGGCTCGCTCCTCGAAGATGAGGGCAAACGCTGACCTCCGAGGCTGCCTCTTTACAGGAAAGGGAGAACACCCTGCAGCCTTCAGGAGCCTTCCTCCCCTCCTGCTCACCCAACATGGCGCGCCAGGGGGAAGGCGTGGCCACGTGGCCTCCCCACACCTCTGTGGCACAGGAATGACAGGGCCACCCCGTGTCACCCGAGCTTCTTCTTCTTTTAGAATCCCCAGCCCACAGCCCAGTCTTGCTGCCACTTGTTAGGAGACACCTACGTGTGGGTTGGAATCCACTGGTGACCTGGCCTGTGGCTTCGTTCTTTTTCTATTTCTCCATCACGTGTTTCCAAACCCATGAATATTTGAAAGACACTAGGCAAGGTACCGAAGCGGTGCTGGAGTGCACTCACCCGACTCTGGATTCAAGTCGCCGTGGCTCAGTGAACATCCAGGGAGCAGGTGAGTACTGGTGCCCAGTGCTGCCTTGACTACACAACGTCTTTCCATGGATGGGGTACCGATGCCCGGGAGGTGCTAAGATATCCACAAGAGAAAAGGACTTGGCTTTGTGTAAAGCAACCCCACTCTCAGTGACACACGCACGTGTGTGTATGTGTGTGTGTGCGCGCATGCGTGCACGTGCAGGGGCTGAGGGTGGAGGGGGGCTTCCAGACAAACCCCTGCCCAAAGGTTCCATGACATCCAGACCTGGTGACAGGACCTAGCGCCGAGTAGTGCTGCTGGAGAAGGAAATATTCCTCCCCTTCCTGAGACACGATTTTTCATTTTCGTATTTCCTGTGATTGCTAGCTCTGTCTTAAGAGCAGATCCAGGATATACTTAGGAGTTATTTATTATAAATGAAGGGAGCGAAAAAGCTCTGGAGAAGAAAGAAATATGGCCACCAGGAAGGACCAGGAAATTGAGCTCTGGACGAATGCACCGTGCCCGGCGTTCCATCTGCTGCTCCTCCGATTTGCCTCTCCTCAGCTGCTCCACTACCTGACAGGAAGGAATCAGATTCTGCTTTTCCAAGAGGGAAGGAGGCGTTAACTCCAGTATTTAGGATTCTGCCCTTCCTCTGCCTTCTCTGAGGCCTCTGCTCTCTCCTGTGGTGGGCAGGGGCGCCCACAGGGTTTCCTAAACAGAATGCTGTCCCACAGCCCCCCACCTGGGAGAAGAGGAGAGAGCAGGGCCTGGCAAACCCCACTGGGAAAACCTGCCTCCCCAGTGTGGCCCCCAGGCTGTTTGATGACTTGTGGCCAAGACAGTCATCTCCAGCCCCAGCACAGCCCCATTTACTCAAGCTGACCACAGGGCTTGGCCCAGCACCTCTGGACAGGAATCCCTGGGGCCCGGTCCTGCAGGAAATGTCCTGCTTCTCTCCTGACCTCCTTCCCGGAGCCATTTCCTCCTTCACACACTCGCTTACTGAGAGGCCAACGTACGAGCCATGTGGAAGAAAACCCTACTTTTCTGTCTGCTTTAGTCGTGTTTAGTTTTTCTTCATCTTTGCTACTTTCCTTTTAAGTGGATGTACACGGCGCCATACTTTCCTTAATAAATACTCTGCTGTTTCAGGGTACCATGTGGGAGACACTGGCGGTGGACCAATTTCCCACTTCCCCTGGGGGAATCTGTCCTGCAGGGGGACCTGTTTTCCCCAGGCAGTAGGGCAGCCAGCCTGGTTAAGTACTCAGACTCAGTCCTTTGGTAAGCCCCCTCTGCCTTTCCTCCATCTGGCGGCTGCCCACTGGCTCCCCGGGGTGCCTCTCTGATGGTGGGTGAGGACCCAGGGCAGAAATCCACACTCAGTTTCCGGCTCTCCGGGGCTGCCACAAAATGAGACATCTTGGAATTAGGAGCTATGTTACAGATCTGGCATAGCCCTGGACTCAGTTAATATTTCTGTAACTAATTGATTAGCTAATTAATTAATTCTATTGTGCTGATGATTAGTTCTACAAAAATTTTACTGGTAAACAGTTCCTTTTTTGACTTCATATTTTTTTCTTTTCTTTTCTTATCAGTAGGTATTTTTAGTTAGTGTACAAGTTAACAGGTTTCTTTATGCAGTTTCCATACATGTATATCATTGGTCGTTGCTCATGTTCACCTCCCATGACCCTCTCAGGCTCCTCTTCGCCCCTTCTGATTCTCTTCCTCCCCACAGCTCCCCTTTCTGCTCCATGTCTTGTGTATACATATTTAAATCTACACTCTGCATGAGAGAACACCTGTGATATTTATCTTTCTTTCCCCCTTTACCCTTTCTCATTGCCATCTCCCCTCTCTTGTTAGTTCCCTTTCTTCTCTCAAATAGTGCACCTTCTACTTTCATGACATGTATATGTATATATACAGAAGGGGAAATATTTAACATATGTTATTAAAATCTAGCATCCACACAGAAAAGAAAATATGTGATATTTGTCTTTCTGGGTCTGGCTTATTTCACTTAAAATGATGGCCTCTAGTTCCATCTGTTTTCCTGCAATGACACGCCATCATTCTTCTCTAGAGCTGAGTAAAACTCCATGATGTATGTAGTATATACCGCATTTTCTTTATCCATTCATCCATCGATGGAGATTTGGTTGATTCCTGACTAGCTTCCATGATCAACTTGGATTAGCAGTACATCTGAAATACGTTGATTTGGATTCCTTTGTGTATGTACCCAGAATTGGTATAGCTGAGTCTCGTGGTGGTTCTGAGGAGCCTCCATACTGATTTCCACAGTGGCTGCACTAAATGACCTTCCCACCAGCAGTGTAGTAAGGTTCCTTTCTCCCTGCATCCTGTCAGCATTCCTCATTGTTCGTTTTGCTGTTCAAAGTCATTCTAACTGGGGTGAGGTGCAGTCTCAGTGTAGTTTTGCTTTGCATTTCCCTGATGGCTAAGGATGTTGAATATTATTTTTTCATAAGTTTGTGGCCATTTGTATTTTTTCTTTTGAGAACTCTCTGTTCAATTCATTTTCTCACATTTTAATTTGATAATTTGCTTTTTTGGTGCTTAATTTTTTGAGTTCTTTATATATTCTAGCTATTAATCCCCTGTCTGATGTACAGCTGTTAAAGATTTTTCCCAGTCCGTAGGTTGTCTCTTCACTCTGTTAATTGTCTCCTTTGCTGTGCAGCTTTTTAATTTCATGCAATCCCATTTGTTCATTCTTGCTGTTGTTTCCTAAACTACTGGAGTCCTTTACAGAAAGTCCTTGCCCGTGCCTATGTCTTGAAGTAAACACATCTGTTAACAGTTTCTGCTAAGGTTTTAGGGAAAGTGGCTTCAGAACCAAGGTTACTGTTTTCCCCATGGTGGGAGCCTCCAGTCCTAGCCTTCAGGTGGCTGACACCCCACGTAGGAAGGTCTTTTGCTTCAGCACATGTGTATGTTTTGAACAGTAGAGCACTTTTTAACTATGACTGTTTGGTAATTGAGGGACAGTTTTCCAACTAAACAATCTGGGGAGGGATAGGCAAATGAGAATAGCTCTATTGCACATATAGACATTTCCACCTCCACGTTCCATGATTCCTCACAAGCAGTAAGCTTTTGTTCTTTCTCCAAACCTAACAGGGCTGGGATTTAGCTCAGTTGGTAGAGCACTGCGCTGCAGTCTCTGAGGTCCCGAGTTCAATTCCCAGCACCGCAAAAATGGGAGAAGGGCCTGGCAATCCACTCCCAAGGCAATCCCAAAACAGTCAGCCATTGAAAACCCTATGAGGGTGGCTATGAATCGGGTACCAACTCTACCGCACCTAACAACAACAACAACAATCCAGACCTAACAAATGGGCACCTTGGCTCCTGTCTGCTCAGCATGAGTCCTAACATGTCAAGTTCTATTCTGTCTATCTGCAGAAGTCCACGTGCCCCTTCCTGAGCTGGGTGACCATCATGGGGGGCAGGAACTGTCTGAGTTATTTTCCCATCCTGGGCTGCACATGGCCTGAAGGTCATGTTCAGGGCCCAGCCTTCCCTTGGCAGCAAGGGGGGTCCTTTCATGACCTTCTGCTCTGCCAACGGGTATACGAGGGACAAATGGGCAGTAGAGTGAAAACAGAGGTCAGGAACATCTCCATCTGCAGGCCACACACCCCAGCTAGGCTCAAGGGCCAGGCCGGCCCTTGCACTCAGGCTCCTCTGCTCCCTGGTGAGGTTTTCCAGAGCTAGAGCCCCGGCTGTTCGCAAGCCCTCTGCTGATCCATCCTCAGCGGGAGGCTGCGGTTGAAAGGGGGAAATATGAAGAAACCCCTTTTATGATGTAACTGTGGATTTTTTTTTTTAATCAACTGAGAATCAATTGAAGATTCCATTAACACTTATGATAAGTGACAGACTCTGTTCTTATAGCCTCTACCGCCATTTCTAGGGAAAGTGCCCATTTTTCCATAGCTTGTTGTTGTTGTTAGGTGCTGTCGAGTCGGTATCCGACTCATAGCGACCCTCTGTACAATAGGGGAAACACTATTGTCAGTGCTTCTCTGCTGTGCATAGGGTTTTCAATGGCAGATTGATTTTTGGGAGGGGGTTGCCAGGTCCTTCTCCCCAGCCTGCAGCTTCTGGTGTTCCCAGGCGGTCTCCCATCCAGGTACTAACCAGGCCTGACCCTACTTAGCTTCCGAGATCTGATGGGATCGGATGCCACAGGGCTACAGCTGCAAGCTTTCCATAGCTACGTAGTAGTTATATAGGGCTGGGGTTTAGCTCAGTTGGTAGAGCACTGTGCTGCAGTCTCTGAGGTCCCGAGTTCGATTCCCAGCACTGCAAAAAATGGGAGAAGGGCCTGGCAATCCACTCCCAAGGCAATCCCGAAACAGTCAGCCATTGAAAACCCTATGAGGGTCGCTATGAATCAGATACCGACTCGATGGCACTTAACAACAACAACAACAACAACGTAGTAGTTATATAGTCTGGAAACCTCAATGTCTGGAAATTCAGAGGCGCTCAGACCACAGCGGGCTCTAGTTCCTTGATGACAGCGTTGGAAGACCGAGGGGTGGGGTGCTGTGCCACCTGGTCTGTGGCGAGCAGTCTGGACACAGAAAGATCCGGTGCAGCAGATTGACACGTGCTCCTCTGGGACAGAGACCTTCCCTTTTGGGGAGGGGACAGAAAGAGGGGCCTTGCTGTCTGAGAGCCACCTTGCTCAGACACACAGCGTACTCTTGCAGACTGGGCTGGGGATGCAGGAAGGCGTGTCCCCGTGGCTCCGCCGTGTCTGGCAGCACCACGCAGGACTCGTCTGTGAACAATGACACCGCTGACAGATTCGAAACGCAGGCCGATGGCACTGGCACCCAGGCCAGCTCAGTCACCAGCCGTCAGGAGATGGCCATGACCCATGAGGGGCTCCCTCAGTGAAGTGAGAGGGTGAACATTAAGCGTGCACTGCCAGTCATGGGGCGCTGGGCTACACAGAGCAGGAGCAGATTGCCAGGCCTGAGGACTGCTGGGACTCAGAGTCACATCTCGCCGGGAGCCAGGTGATTATTGCTTCAGCACTGGGGTGGAATCCAGAACCCTAAGCATGTTGGACACGCGCTCCGCCACTGAGCTGCATCCCAGCCATTTTGTTTACTTTTTATTTATATTTATTTATGTATTTATGTATTTATTTATTTATTTATTTTGTGGTACTGGGGGTTGAACCCAGGACCTTGTACTTACATGCTCTGCAAGTGCTGGAACACTGAGCTGCACCCCCAGCCCATTTTTTTACTTTTTGAGACAGGGTCTCACTAAGTTACTCAGACTGCTTCTGATCTCAAACTTGCGATCCTCCTGCCTCCACCTCCCAAGCCACAGAGATTACAGGCATGCGCCACCGCACCCAGCTCATTTATTTTTTATTTTGAGACAGGGTCTCACTAAGTTACGCAGGTTCCGTCTGGCCTCCGAACTGCAATCCTCCTGCCTCCCCCTCCTGAGTGGCTGGGGTTACAGGTGTGCGCCGCTCCGCCCGGCCCTCTCTGGGATTGTGACTCTATGCCTCTGAGACACAGAGGCTACAAGTTGAGCCTGATTACATTCCCCTCACTTTGGGCTGCAGGTACCCCTGCTGGCCTGTCCCTTCTACGAAAAGTGGAGGGAAGCCCACCATTTCAGGGTCCCCGAGCCCCCTCTCTAGATTTAATCACCCTGCCCCAAATATCTTTTAAAGTTTCACTTTGAGGGCTGGTGTGGAATAAAGCCACAAGTCCCCAGGCCCATGCCCACAGACCTGCGGGGTCCACCCCAATCCACACAGTGGACAAGGCTGTCCAAAGCCAGGACCTCCGAAGGCCTTGTCCCTAATCCTCCGTCAGATTAGGCTTGGCCTCTAGAGGCCGGGCAGGGAGGCACCGGAGGGAGTCTGTGGCACTCAACGCCCGGCACTCACCTGCTGTCCCGGGAGGCCTTCTGGTGGAGGACAGGGCTCTGTGAGGTGCAGAAGAGGAGTCTGAGAATGAGCCTTCAGGAACAAGGGGCCGGAGGGAGGCAGAAGACCCCTTTCAGAGGGGAGCACAGGTCCAGGCCCAATGTTACTGTGCTCCATGCGAGGGATCCGGACCCAGAAGGGAACACAGAAGGTAGTTTTATTTAGCATTGAAAGGAAGAAGGTAAGAGCCAGAGCAGGTGGGCTTGGGTTGACAGCTGGGACCCTAGGCTGGTAGAGAGCGAGGGAGAAAATGAAGAGCAGGCCCAGGAGTTAGGCCGGCATGAGGAGAGGGCGATGGACAGGTGACGGGAGAAAGTCGCGCTTCCTGCTGAAGAAATCAGAACTCGGGCAGATCCAGCAGTGAACATCCATGCGCAGCTGCCTCTGTGCAACTGAGCTGGGGCGTGGGAATTCCACAGGTCCCTCAGTAAAGCTGTGGGCATCACTGGGGGTCTGTGCGGACTGCAGTCAGCTATGGACATTTGCAGACTTCTGAGCGTTGCTGGAAGCTGGTGTCACCTGGACCCCGCATTGAGGGCTGTAGCCTGTGCTGAGACCTGTGGACTCGGATTCTGGACACGGCCCCGAAGGGAGGGGCTTTGGGGTTTTAAGTCCCCCTTGGAGACGTCTATTGAATATACCATGGACTGCCAAAAGAACCAACAGATCTGTCCTAGAAGAAGTACAACCAGAGTGCTCCTTGGAAGCAAAAATGGCCAGACTGCGTCTTACATATTTCGGACATGTAGTCAGGAGAGAACAATCCCTGGAGAAGGACATCATGTTTGGAAGAGTGGCAGGTCAACACAAAAGAGGAA
>VMDO01003686.1:0-50951 GCA_007922755.1 Pedetes capensis | reverse complement strand
GTTTCGATCTGCTGTACATAGGGTCACTATGAGTCGGACCCGACTCGACGGCACCTAACAACAACAACTCATCAAGGGGACAGATAGTCCTCCCCTCGCTTAGCTCTTATCTTCAGGGGTGTTGGGTTTCTCCCACCCCCTAGCCTAGGCTGTAAATGGGTCTTTCTGTTTATCACAGGAGGGCTCCTGCTTTAAGTGAGGGTCTTTCCCTAGGCTGGACAGAGGCACCTCTGGCCTTCATATGCAAACAGAGTACTGGCTAGAGACAAGACCATTTGTAAAGATGCTAAAATTTACACAGGGGCTGGGATTTAGCTCAGTGGGTAGAGCGCTGCGCTGCAGTCTCTGAGGACCCGAGTTCAATTCCCAGCACCACAAAAATGGGAGAAGGGCCTGGCAATCCACTCCCAAGGCAATCCCGAAACAGTCAGCCATTGAAAACCCTATGAGGGTCGCTATGAGTCAGATACTGACTCGACGGCACCTAACAACAACAACAAAATTTACACAGAGGTGATCTCCTAGCAATGACACCAATTTGTCAGGATATTTTCTGCCAAGGAAACATTGACCACCAGGCCAGGGCCCTTGTCCCAGCAAAGGCTCACATGGATACTCACAATACAGGTGGCTGGGATCACATGGCTGGGCTGGGAGGGGGCCAGCTGCCGAGGCCTCTAGTCCCTTTCTTCCTACAGAGAAAACCAGTCCAGGGAGAGGCTGTGGACCCAGGAGGGGACAGGACAGCGGTGGGCCGGGGCCCATGGAGAAGCTGGACAGGAGGACGGAGACTCAGCAGAGGCGGCAGCCACAGGGCCATTCTGCAAGCAAAAAAAGGAGTGAAGGTCACCGCCAAACCTCGTGAGTGCAGGTACGGGGTGTGGGGAGGGCACTGGCCACGGCGCCCTGTGGTTCTGCCATCTGAGCTGAGTGGGACCCAGGGTGAGGAAGCTCGGGGTGTTGGGAGAAAGCAGCTGAGGGAGCTGAGGTTGAATACAGAAAGGACCGAAAACAGGAGGTGCCTAATAAACAGTGTGGGGGCTGGGATTTAGCTCAGTGGGTAGAGTGCTGTGCTACAGTCTCTGAGGTCCCGAGTTCAATCCCCAGCACCGCAAAAATGGGAGAAGGACGTGGCAATCCACTCCTGAGGCAATCCTGAAACAGTCAGCCATTGAAAACCCTATGAGGGTCGCTATGAGTAGGACACGACTCGACACCACCTAACAACAACAATAAACAGTGTATAGTTGTGTGAATGTCTGCAGCCATAGCCCTGTGGCATCCGATCCCCTCAGATCTCAAAAGCTAAGCAGGGTTGGGTCTGGTTAGTTCTTGGATGGAAGACCACCTGGAAACACCAGGTGCTGCAGACTTGGGAGACAGACCCAGCAACCCACTCCCAAAAATCAGTCTGCCATTGAAAACCCTATGAACAGCAGAGAAGCACTGACAACAGTGTTTCGCCTGTTGTATGCAGGGTAGCTATGAGTCGGATACTGACTTGACGGCACCTAACAACAACAACAACAACAACAACAACAACAACAACAACAACAACAGTTGTGTGAATGCAGCACTCAGCACATACAATGCCCATGTCCCTGCCTGCCTGGGGCACCTTTCTCCTGGGCCCTCCAGCCCAAGAACCTGATGTTTGGAGAGTCAAAGCAAGGGCTCAGGAGCTGCTCTGCAGCCCTGACCTGGTCAGTTGGAAATGGCTGGGCTGCCCGTGGTGCCCAGGGCTGCCATGGTGAAGTGCTGTGAGCTGGGCAGCCTAAAACGGCAGTGCTGTCTGAGACCCAGTGGTCAGAGGGGCCCCGGCTCACTCTGAGGGTGCCAGGGAGAGCCTTCCCTCCCTAGAACCCCCAGGAAGTGCTAGTACCCAGTGACTGTGGTGGCGTCACTCCAATGTCTGCCTCTATCAAAATGGGGCCTTATCACCTGTGTGTCCATCAAACTTCTCACAAGGACATCACCACTGGCCAGGACCCGCCCTAACCCCACAGGTCCTCACCTTAGACTGGCCACCTCTGCAGGGACCTTATTTCTAAGTAAAGTCTCATTCAGTTGTCAGGGGAACAATGACATGCTATCTGGAGGACATAATTCAGCCCACAGCAGCCATACGTGTCCTGCTTAGGCGGCCTCAGCTGTCCTCCCCAAACACATGGACAGAGAGCTGTAAACCTCAAGGGTGCTAACAGGACTGAGAATGTCATGCAATATTCACTTTCCCCTGGGCCTCAGAACACAGCACTGACAAGCAAAGTGGCGCCCCACGCTGGCACATTGGCCTGATAATGGCAAAGCATTGATCAGCAGGTTAGCTTGGGCTTTGGCAGGCAATATGGAGGAAAAGGGGCTTGATATTGACTCCTGCCACTCAGCCATGATGGATAAAGTCATGTGTGTCTCTGAAGACATTGAAAGGACATTTTCTAGTGGGTGCCATGCTCTAATCTGAGCCATTGATCCATTTACAAAACAATGAGCCCAGGCTCACATCACACTAGGTGCCCAGAGCTAGGTAAAGTGCCCAGGGCTGACGTCACACTGGGTGGGGTGCCCTTGTTTGGATAAAACTAGGAGAAACATAGGCCTGCTCTCTTTTTCTGTTCTTCTTCTCTTCCCTCCTCTCCACTTCTTTCCCTTTGCTGTTCTCTTCTTTCTCTAGCAACCACATGCTCATCTCTCCCTTCTCCCAGGCCCGCCATCTTCTCTGTTGAAGGTCCTTTGCCCTCTGAAGCCTGCTTAGCTCCGCTCTCTCTGACTTTCCCTTTCCCTGGGAAATAGATTTACCCAGGAAGCCCAGTTTATTTCAATTTCCTTTGCAGGTTTACCTAAGTTTCTCCAAGTGTCTCAGCTTTCTCTGTAATTGCTTCTGAAGAGTGCACTATCTTTCAATAAACCTTACCTATACTCTCCACTGTAACTTCTGTGTCAGGTATAAATTCATCTATAGGCTGGGCACAAGAACCAGGGTCAGGTCACCTAATTTCTCAACTCAAGCTCTGGACCTGCCTCTCCATGCTTGTCGTGAAGCTCTGATAACACCACGACACAGAATTTCCTAAGACAGAGAAGGAAAACCTGGCATGAGCAGAGGGCCCGTCCCATCTGGAAGAGCCCCAAGGGAGGGATGGGCCTGGGGTCTCTAGAAGAGCCTGTGAATTCCTTGCCCTTGCACCCCAGCATGTGTTGATCCCTGACTGTGTTGAGGGGGATAGGAAGGAACATTTCTAGCAGGATTTTCCACCTGCACAGGCACGTGTCTTCAGACTAGGCACAGGCTGATTTGTGCAAATTCACTCTTCCTGCTAACAGCGGCAAGGGCTACAGCTGGGAAAAGAGGTGAACCGTGAGGAGAGACTTGCTGAAGCTTGTAACTTCAGCAGAGCTCTGTGCATCTGCAGCTTTACCATGCAATTAATTGAAAACTGGAGAAATCCAGGATGAATTCGGAAACCAACTCGATGATTGCATTTCTGCATATGACTGCCAAGTTCAGATTGCAGCCCTGGGAGCTGGGGCAGACTCCACTTCTTGAGAGGTGAAGTGGTTCATTGAGGTCTGCACATCATCTATCTGCCTCTGAGAGTAAGGAAAAACCAGGAAAGGCTGCCATCTTCGCACCCAGAGAGAACTAAGAAATGGCCAGCCAGGGCTGCGCCATCCGCGTCAATGATCCGCACTCTACAAATGGAGATTAAAACTGGGCAGGAAGCAGGTGTCTGCTGCTAACTGGACTTTGTGCTTTTTAAAGACTCCAGGCTCGGGCGCTGCCACCTCTTCCTTTTGTCTCTTAGAAATCAACATGAAATTATTTCTTCCAGGCTAAAAAAAGGCGATTTTGAAATGTGGCAGGAAAAATCTTCTAATACTTTAAAATTGTCTTTTAGAGAGTGACACTGACTTCCATGCTTTTCTTGGTGTGGAAGCGAGTCCAGGACCAGCACCTTTGCAGGGAAGGAGGAAGAAGGCAGGCCCTCTCCCCAGCGACCCCTCCTGTGTCTTGGTGCCATATTACCACCATGGTGGCTTCTGCAAGGCCGCACGCTCCCTTCCTGTTTCCCTCTTCTCCCCTCCATCCTGAAGGCTTTGGACAGGGATCAAATTCTCCAGGCCCAGGAACCTTCCTGAGTCCTCTGAGGCCATGAGCCTTGAGGGCAAATCCTGCCCCGGGCTGTGCATGTCTCATGAGTTGAGATCCCCTGCATAGACAGACTCTGCACCCCAAGGCATCACTGAGGAGATTCGAGTGACTGACTCATAGGCAGAGCCCCAGCAGCGCGGAGGGAGTTCAGTGGGACAAGAAGTCCCAGGGCCTGGTGAGCCACAGAAGGGAAGTCACAAGCATCCTGGGAAGCACACAGCGGGGCAGCCCGCAGGAACTAGGACCCTGGGGAGAGGAGCCGGCCACCACTAGCCAGGTGTGGGCTCCCCAGGAGGGAGGCAGGGATGGGGACATGGGAGCAGCTGGGTGCCTCAGGTTCCCCCACCTGGCCACTGGGGGCAGGCGGGGAGCCAGCCTGCTGCTGTCCCCAGGCCAGGCTCCCAAAGCACCGAGCTGGGCATGGAGAGGACAGTGCAGAGCGGGTCGGATGGCCCTCCAGCTCTGAGGGTGGCTGGCATGCAAGATAAGGCCACTCAGCGCCTCGGAGCTGGAGGAAAAAGGCACTGAACAGGGTGCCAGCTGGGGCCCACCTGCGTCTCCTCCTGCATCTCTCCTCCTCCATCTCTTCCCGTCTCTCCTCCTGAGTCTCTGTCTCCTCCTCCTGTTTCTCCTCCTGCGTCTCCATCTCCTCTGTCTCCTTCTCCTCCTGCGTCTCTCCTCCTCCAGTCTCTCCCCTGCATCTCTCCTCCTGGGTCTCCTCCTGAGTCTCTGTCTCTCCCTGCCTCTCCTCCTCCTGTTTCTCCTCCTACATCTGCCCCTGCATCTCCTCCTGCATCTCCCCTCCTTCATCTCCTCCTGCATCTCCCCCTGCGTCTGTCTCCTCCTGCCTCTCCTCCTCCTGTTTCTCCTCCTCCTGTTTCTCCTCCTCCTGTTTCTCCTCCTGCATCTCCCCCTGCGTCTGTCTCCTCCTGCCTCTCCTCCTCCTGCCTCTCCATCTCCTCCTGCACCTCGCCTCCTTCTTCCTCTCCCCCTGCGCCTCTCCTCCTTCATCTCCTCCTGTCTCTCCTCCTGCGTCTCTGTCTCCTCCTGCCTCCCCTCCTTCTGTTTCTGCTCCTGCCTCTCCCCCTGCATCTCTCCTCCTGCATCTCCATCTCCTCCTGCGTCTCTCCTGCTTCTCTTGGGTCCCCCAGAGGGAACACGGCCCTCCCTGGTTCAGCATGTTTGTGTCATGTCACAGGACACTCACAGGTCTCCAGGAGTAGGTCCGCCGTCCACAGTAGCAGACTCTAGACTTTCTCTGCTCGCCGACGTGGGCTTGACATTGCCCAGCAGGCTGCTTCCTCAGAAGCATCAGTTAAGGAGTGCGTGATTCCAACGTTTCTGCTGGGCCTCCTGGCACTTCAGCCATGCTGAGCCGCCTCTCCTCTGTTACTGCTCTGCTTGGCTTGCAGGTCCGCAGCCACTCTGCCTGTCCTGGCATCTCTTTCAGCTACAATCGGAGAGAGGATTGGGCTGCGCTAGGCAGAGGGACAACACAGTCCTGATGGGTAGCTACCTGGGGTCATAGCTGGGGCCTAGGGGGACAGAATCACTCACCTGTGACCAGAAAGGGGTGAGTGGGAGAAACCCACACACAGAGGAACAAACGCTGCATGGACCTCACCCACCTACTGGGTCAAGAAAGCCAGCTGGGAATTGTTCAGAGCAAGTGAATGTGGATGTGGGAACTGCCTGAGGGCGGCCTGAGCCGGGAGGACGGAGCGCAGGGCAGCAGGTGCCTGAGGGCCAGAGGAAGCAGGGACGGGGGAGGAGATGGGGGGTGCCCTGGATGCCCAGAGCTAGGTAAGGTGCCCAGGGCTGACGTCACACTGGGCGGGGTGCCCTTGTTTGGATAAAACTAGGAGAGACATAGGCCTGCTCTCTTTTTCCGTTCTTCTCTCTTCCCTCCTCTCCGCTTCTTGCCCTTTGCTATTCCTTATGCTAGGACCTGTCCCTTACCGCAGGGGACTGGACGTCCTGAGGGTCATAGCCTGCAGGCATGACCTCCACACGAGTTCAAGGGAGCACCCAGCTGCAATAGAGTGGTCAGTGAGAGGCGAGGGAAGCGCCTGGATGGGGGGCGCTCAGGCAGCACAGCTGGGCGGTCTGGTCTGGGTGGGCAGGGGAGGAGGTCAGCAGGGTGAGAGGCCTTCAGGAGGTGTCCCTTGTGCACGGGGCGCTCCCGGTGCCCACTCCTGCTTCGCCACCTCGCACAGGTCTGCAGTCCTGATTCCAGCGAGGGTGTCCTTGGGGTCTAGCTCTCCGTCTCCCCCACTGCCTGTGAAGAGCCCCCGCCAGGCCCCATCTCCAACACCCAGCATGCAGGCCAGAGCCACCCCAGGGCCGCGCTGGTGTGAGGCGCTCAGTAGGCATGGACAGGGCTGGCTCGGGGCGGGGCGCCTCCACAGGCTCCTGCGGCTGGAGCTCCGGGGCAATGCCAAGCTCAGGGACATGGACCAGGAGCCTCAGCCTTCCTTCCCCTTCCTAGGCCCACCCTGATGGATGAGGACAAGCGGTGCCACCGGAGCACGAGTCTCCTGTGGAAGCCAGGGGCCGCAGAGCCAAGCACTGAGCTTCTCTCCAGACAGCCTGAAGGTGGAAAGAGCCCCGTGCCACAGGGGAGGATGGTGGCAGGACCTGGATGGCAGTGGGGACAGCGTGGCTCCTCACACATTTGCTTCTGATTCTTACCAGAGACAAGACAATGCAGACACTGACCCGCTCTGGCCGAGGACCAGAGTGTGGGGCGGCCAGAAGACGTTTGCAGGGAATCCACAAGATCGCCCCTGGCTGGCTCCCACCCACCCTGCAGCCACGACAGTGGGTCACACCCCGGCTCAGGGGGCAGGGGTTTGCAGGCTCCAGGAGGTGGGGCTCTGGAGTGGCCCAGTTTCAGAGAAAAGCTGAACCCTGAGTGCCCAGCGGAGCACAAACGCGTCGGGCTATTTATGTCTTCTGTTCCTGCTGAGAACATCTGATTGGAATGCTGAAGCCCAGAGCCGCTGGCCAAGCAGTGGTTTATGATTTGCCAGAGGCCCGAAGCTGTGTCCTGCAGCAGCCTGGCGATGGGCTGGGCGTTCCCTCTGCTTGCTTCTTTTCTCGCCATCTCTAGGCAGAAAGATGACAGGCAAATCTTTTTCTATCGATGGCAGGAATCTGACGTTAACAGCCTCACCACTCTGCAATCAGGTCGCAATTGTCCAGTGCCATGAGAGAACATAGGATGAAGCTCAGGCCGAAAGCCCTCTGTGCTCAGAGAGAGCGAGAGCTCCCATCACGGAACCGACCGTGAACTTACGGCTTGGGAAACCCTGATGGCCCACGGGTGGATGTCACGAGGCCCAGACAAGTCCTGGTTCTTGTGGCTTTGGAGAAGGGCAGTGGCCCTGGATGGAGGGACCCAGCTCCAGAAAGAGCAATGTGAACAAAGCAGTGGGCCCCTTAGGGCCTGTTCTAGAAAGATCATCAGAATACTGGCAAGGCCAATCCAGACACATGAAACTAAGTGCTGGTAAGCTCTGTGCCACTGCTTTTCCATCCCCTCAGCCGCTCTCCCCTGCATTTACTCCGCCTCAGGCCTGTGTGATCCCTAGCCAACTGATACCTCTGTGATCACTGACTGTGTTCCCCAGCCTTTTGCACTGGAATGATGGTCCCCACACTCATATATTGATAGCTTTAGGAGGAGGGATGCTGGGGAGGTAATTAGGATTAGAGGAGGTCATGTGGGTGGGGCTCCTGTTATTGTGTTAGTGGCAATTTAGGGGAGAAAGAGAAATGAGTTTGCATTCACCCTGGCTCACTCTCCCTTTCTGCTGGCTCTTCTACTCTCCGTCATGGTTTTTTGTTGTTGTTGTTGTTTATTTGTTTGTTTGCAGTTCTGGGGGTTGAACCCAAGGCCTTGTGCTTGCATGCTCTGCAAGTGCTGGACCACTGAGCTGCACCCCAGCCCATTTTCTTACTTTTTTTTGAGACAGGGTCTCACTAAGTTATGCAGATTGCCTCTGGTCTTGAACTTGCGATCCTCCTGCCTCCGCCTCCCAAGCCGCTGGGATGACAGGCGTGCGCCACTGCGCCCGGCTCTCTCTCCACCATGTTTTGATGCAGCATGAAGGCCCTCACCAGATGCTGGCACCTCAGACATGGACTTTCTGACCTCCAGAGCCATGAGAAACCAACTTCTTTTGCTTATAAATTACACCACACATAATATTCCGTTATAGCTGCCCCAAAATGGACTGTGGCACATTTTGGCTGGATTCAACCAAAGGGACAAGCCACAGAGAACCCAAGAGAGGAAAAGCAGGAGGTGAGGGGTCGGACCGTCAACTGTGCCTGGTGAAGCCACCTCAAGCTGAGAGCACCCTGACCAACATCCTCCCCTCTCGTCTGCTCCTCCCCCCAGCTCCAAGCCAAGCCAAGGCCATTAGGAAGGAATTTGGTAGAGCCCAGAAGGCTGGAAGTGCAGACAGGGGTGTGAGCGTGCACAAACACACATACACACGTGGGCATGCACACGCTCACAGGGCACACACAGGCACAGGCACACACAGACCCCCCCCTCCCCCACAGTCATCAACACACAGTGAGCCACGCTTTGTGTGTGTGTGGCTCCTGCTCCTTAGCTTAGGCAGCTCCTAACACCTCTGCAGGGGGAGGCTGCAGCAGAAGGGCGCATTAAGCAAGGTGGACCCAGATCCGAGGGGAAATGTGCCTCCGGTCATTTCTTTCCCAAGAACCTGGGAGGAGCTTCTGCAGCAGCACCCCAGGAGGTTCTGGCCCGATGGTTTTCTTATAAACAAGGCTACTCTTGCTCAGACAAAGTCACGCTGAGCTTCATGCAGAAGGCGACTCCCAAAGACACTCACGTCTGGATGAGATCTGGGCCGTCTCCCACGTGGGCCACAAAGATGCCAGGAGCCAATTACACCCCGGCGCTTCGGAGCACATTGATGGATGGTAAGCTGGGAACTATTTGCCGGCTTCCTTTTAGGATTGTCAGCCTCCTGATATCAAGCAAGCCAGAGAAGGAGAAGGACGGCGATGCTTGTGCTCCTCTTACTGCAATTTCTACCACCACCGAGGCATTTGTTAGCACCATTGGAAGAATTATTAAGATGCTCAAGAAAATAAGCTGTTGGGAAAATGCATTTAGATGTCATAAAATGAAAAGGCCGTGTTTCTCCTTGCCAAAAGAATTATGCAGAAGGACATAAACTGTGCTGCTGTGACTATCACCCTCCAGTTAAGCGCCTCTTGCCCTGCAAAGTCATTAGGACATGTGGAATGGAGCAGAAATGCAAGCTGCACACAGCAACGTCTTCTCCCCCAGGGCCATGCCCTCAGAGGGGATGCTCAGTGTTGCCCACGGACAGCTGGTGGCCACAGTAGCTGCTGTGGCAGGATGGTCAGGGAATGACAGTGTTGTTTGCGTTTCTCTTTTGTCCACGGAGTCAGAATCAATCAATGTTGTAGGACCATATTCCAACTGACTTATTGGGAAACAGGTAAAAGCGACAAGCCCAAATTGGCTGGCTAGAACCGTGCAGGTCTTTTTAATAACTCTTTGGAAATGTGGCCCTGCGTGTGGCATGGAAGGACCACTGTCAGAGGAGATGACCCCATAAGCAGCAGCAACTGATCCTACAGCAGCGACCTTGCAGCAAGCCTCGGTCATAACCAACATGGCTTTTTCACGTCTCAGCACTTGCTGATTATAGCGAGAGCCCCTTGCTTTGGCAGGATCAGACCCAGCGGCACGCTAGTGAGAGGCGGCCTCCGTGCGAACACACAGGCCACAGCGCCTCCACCCTGCCGAGGTCACAGCACGGCCTTCCGTGGAGCGGTTTTCCTCACGCGGACGGTCCAACTGGACCAGCCGGACGGCAAGAGCATTTGGAACAACAGCCGCCAGCTGGTCCTCTGTGCTGTAGAGAAACAGAAAAGCCTTCAGCTGCTTAGTCACTTTGCCTTGATTTAAACAGCAATGTGCTGTTTTGCTGACGTCTTCAACTCTTCAGCAGCTTTGTTTTTTCTTTTGTCCAAGGAACGTGTCTAGAGGTAAACAGATCTGAATTCACTCCACATTTTCGGCCTGGGTTTTTTATATCTTTCTTTTTTAAAAACCCAATGAACTGCGCACTGTAAATAAGGAGAAATGAAATCCTTTCTTCTGTGATGATAATGCTTAAACCTATTTCCCTAGATGAAACTTGTATGGTAATGCACAAGCCCTGCATATTTTATGCAGCCACTGCTAAAGTTATAATATTTACAATGCACAAACACAAAGCCCGTCATTACACTCATGAGTTAGCTCAGTTACCCAAGCAATGGCACAAACACAAACAGAAGGAAAGAAAGTGAAGACAGGAACGAGGAGCCGTGGCATGCGAAGGCCGGGTCACTGAGCGGATGGAGAGAACTCCAGGCACCTGTCATTGAAGCGGCTGCCTCAGGGTACTGGGTGTGAATGGGGGGACCCCTCTCCCTACTCTCCTCGGCCCCACACTGGGACCTGCCATCTTTCCCTCCACTGCTTGGCTACAGAACTCAAATAACACAAAGGACATTTATGGTGGCCCTCAGCTGCCTCTCAGCCTGCACCTCCCCCATCCTGCTGCTGCCCCCACAGCCCCCCACTGAGGGAGGAGTGCCCAGAGCCAGGGGAGGAAAACAGCAGGCAATCCTGAAGGTAGAGGAAGCAGCAATAACATTCTCCAGGAATGGCTGCTGGTTTCCACCGAGGCGGTCCCTCGGGGACCAGAGGACATTTCTTTATGCGGCCATGTGGTCCTGCAGGTGCTCAGGGGCTCCTGTGTCCTACAGTCAGCCTCGCTGCATGGGCAGAGCATGGAGGGAGAGCTGGGGTCACCCTCTCTGTCCAGGCTCAGGAGGTCCCGAAGGGTGCTCTGAGCTTTCTGTTCCGTGCAGAGGGCCCAGGAGGAAGTCCAGCCCATCCCCTGCCAAAGACGGTCCTCACACTCACAAGGGTGAAGTTTTCACAGCGCCTCCAGAGCCTGGGAGCCGGGGGTGGGGGGAGCTGTGCTTTGCTCTACCTGAGCCCCACCCCTCCAAGTGCCTGGCTGCATAGGGACAGATAGGGGAGGGATGGCGAGGTGGCCAGAGAGAGGGAATTGTTGTTGTTGTTAGGTGCCGTCGAGTCAGTCTCCGACTCATAGGGACCCTCACAGGGTTTTCAATGGCTGACTGTTTTGGGATTGCCTTGGGAGTGGATCGCCAGGCCCTTCTCCCATTTTTGCAGTGCTGGGAATTGAACTCGGGACCTCAGAGACTGCAGCGCAGCACTCTACCAACTGAGCTAAATCAAGAGAGGGAAAGGCACTTTTAAATCCACAGCGTCCAGTCTGCGATGACCAGCTCTGCCGCCCCTGAGCTATCCTCACAGTACCCCCGGGGTTCAGAACATCCCGAGGCTCTCCTCTCCTGCTTGGGTTTAAGACCCATGGCTCTCGGAAAACGGGTTTGAAGTTCTCAAGTCCTGTTTGGAAATCCATCCAAATCTGCTTTTCTCCATCTCAGTTTCTCCCCCATTTGACCCATGACTCCGTCCACATTCAGCATGTCTCTGTGTCGCATTCGCAATAATTTCCATCCACAGCTTCTCAGCGTCAGGCCGCTGAGGAAGGAATGTCCACAGGGGGACTCATGGGGCCCAGGGTGCAGCTCTGCGGCTGGAATTACCCTCTTAGCAGATCCAAAGCCCAGTAAACCCCACAGACACAAAGGATCGGCCGAGCACGTGGCGAGGGGCCCGCTTTGAGGGGAACAGTAGGAAAAACACACAAAGGCCCTGGGGTCAGCTCTGCCCTGGACGCACCATCTACAGCGTGGCTGCAGAGCTAAAGGCACAGACTGCTCTACCGGCTCCCCGGTTCCTGGGCAGGGCAAGGAGAGGTTGGGGAGAGCTGTGGAGCAGGTGGCTGGGATAGTCTGAGGGCTTAGGAGGCAGAACTCGGGCCAGCAGATTGCTAAGGTAGCAGATCCTTCTTCCTACTCTGATGAATGTGCCCCACCCTGGCCCCAGTCAGCTGGCTCAGGTCCTTTTGCTATGTCTATGTTCCTGGGAAGGCAGGTCAGTAGGGCCACAGGCTCGGCAGGTCCAGGAGGCCTCGCTGTGAGACCCGCAGCAGCCACCTTCCTGGTGCGGTAGATGTTACCTTGGTTCACTTGTGTTCAGCATATAAAAGGATTTATTCAAGTCGCAAATTTATAGTAGAAAATATAGTTTACTAATGGTAGAGAACATGCTATTGTTGTTGTTAGGTGCTGTCAAGTCGGTATCCGATTCATAGCGACCCTCAAAGGGTTTTCAATGGCTGACTGTTTCGGGATTGCCTTGGGAGTGGGTTGCCAGGTCCTTCTCCCATTTTTGCAGTGCTGGGGATTGACCTCGGGACCTCAAAGACTGCAGCGCAGCACTCTACCAACTGAGCTAAATCCCAGCTCATGTAGAGAACATAGACATGGATATTAAAGATAGCGCACCTTCAAGACGTGAAGGCAGGCAGTAGTGAAGGGCTACAGCTGCTTAAGGGGCTGGGGTTTAGCTCAGTTGGTGGAGTGGCGCTCTGCAGTCTCTGAGGTCCTGAGTTCAACTCCCAACACTGCAAATATGGGAGAAGGATGTGGCAATCCACTCCCAGGCAATCCCCAAAACAATCAGCCATTGAAAATCCTATGAGTGTCACTATGAGTTGGACAGGACTCCACAGCACCTAACAGCAACAACAATAGCTGCCTAGAGCCAAGGTTGCAAGTGTCTTTTATAGTGAAGTTTAGACCCTCGGGGGTGGAAAGCAATATTCCTGGGGTCTGGGCTTGGAATGGGCTGACAGACTCCCCAATGCCTTCTAGGGAATGTTGTGTTGTTGTTGTTAGGTGCCATCGAGTCGGTATCCGACTCATAGGGACCCTCATAGGGTTTTCAATGGCTGACTGTTTCAGGATTGCCTTGGGAGTGGATTGCCAGGCCCTTCTCCCATTTTTGTGGTGCTGGGAATTGAACTTGGGATCTCAGAGACTGCAGCGCAGCGCTCTACCAGCTGAGCTAAATCCCAGCCTTTAGGGAATGGGGCCTTTCAAAAGGTTAGGAATCGGGATGGCTGTGATCCTGACAATGGAGCAGGCTCCTCTGAACCCTGTCCTTTTCCTTGCTGGGGCTGGGTGAGTCCCACACAGTCCTTATCACCCTAGCTGGCTAATGCAGGGCGATTCCATCCTCTGCTTTCTCCTCAGGCACTTGCCTCAGAGGGAGCTGACACTGGCGTTCATATCTCAGGTGGCTGGGAAGCACATGGCCAGGAAGTAGTGTCTGCAGAAGCTCCTTATTTCCCTTTCTTCCTGCCTGTCACCCGCTAACACCTGGGTGGAAATTGATGGTGGGGGACAAGGGGAGGCCCTTCAAATGCTGGTTTTTGGCAGAAATTGCGTCTCTCTGCAATTAGCAGTGGTAAATGGCGTCTCCGGGGGGTTGAGGCGTGTGGCCAACCAGAACTCCCTGGTGCTGCAGGTTGAGGAGTTGGGAATTCTCAGCCTGGCTGTACGTGTTACATGTCTTTTGCAAGTGGAAGAGTCGGGAATCCTCCGCTTGCCTGTAAGTTTCACAGCTTTTGTATTGTTGCTGTTGTTGTTAGGTGCTGTGGAATCGGTATCCAACTCATCGCGACCCTCATAGGGTTTTCAATGGCTGACTGTTTTAGGATTGCCTTGGGAGTGGGTTGCCACATCCTTCTCCCATTTTGTGGTGCTGGGAATCGAACCCGGGACCTCAGAGACTGCAGCGCAGTGCTCTACCAAATGAGCTAAATCCCAGCCTAGCTTTTGTATAGAGAGTTGCAAATTTGTGGGGATCTCAGCCTCGACAGCAGCTGGCTTTGCGGCTTCTGAGTGGGCCTAGGTATTGGGCTCCCCCACCCTGATGGTGGCCAGTGTTACAGCCCCTCAGACCAGGGTGGCTGAGACCCTTGGCCCTAAAGACGTGACAGCTCTCTGGAACTCTACTACTGGCCAGGGCCTGTGGTTTCTCCTTTCTGGCTCTTTCCAGCATTTGCCTTTCTTCAGCCTCCGTTCTCCACCCTCTCCTCTCTCCACTTCCTCTGTCCCTCTCTGTGAGGCCCTGGCCACTTTTCCAGAGCAGTTCAGCTGTCTCTTTGCTCTTCTGCCATTGTTACTGCCCTTCTACTGCAGGCATTTTTCTGTCCCACCTCACCTCTCTGCAGCTCTCCATGGGATCGATGGGGTCTGGCCTGCTCTGCCATGGTTCCCACAGCCCCAACCCTGTGTCTGCCATCTGAAGTGGGTGCTTCTTTGTCCTTGCCTGTGAGGTGCTAGCAAATGGAGCAGAGTCGCCCTCAGCTGCTTGTCAGCTGAAGACCCGCAGCTCCAGGGTGTCTGCTCCACCCAGGCAGCGCCCAGGCGCTGCTGAGGGGTCAGGGGCAGCAGAGGTAACCCCTACCACCATCCTTGTCAGGCAGCCAAGAAGCTGCTCCACGGGGCAGGCTCCACCCTGGTGGGCCCCTGAGTGCTGGCGAGAGGCAGCAGGAACAGATTCTCTGCCACCATTGCCCTCTCCTCACCAGGCAGCCAGTAGCAGCTCCACAGTGCCAGCGGTTTCCTGGGTGATGCCAACCATTGGCAAGCGGCAGCAGCCTCTGCTGCTTCTTTCTTCAGATCCCTGTACCAGCTGGCCTGCCACTGCCCTAACCACCACCACTGCCTTTTCTTCCTTCTTCCTGTTACCAGCTCGGCCACAATAGTAAGGTAGGCAGAATGACCACTTGAGAGAAGCCTTTCTTTGGGCCTATGATTGCAACACACCTGCAGCTGTACCACCCTGGCATCCCATCCCTTCAGATCTTGGAAGCTAAGCAGGGGCAGGCCTGGTTGGTGCCTGGATGGGAGACTGCCTGGGAACACCAGGTGCTGTAGGCATGGGAGAAGGACCTGGCAACCCACTCCCAAAAAACAATCAGCCATCAAAAACCCTATGAATAGCAGAGAAGCACTGACAATAGTGCCAGGTATGGCACAGTGCTGGGTGGTGTTTGATCTGTTGTATATAGAGTCGCTATGAATTGAACCCAGCTTGATGGCACTTTACAATAACAACGTCATTGCAACACAGGGGAGGGAGCACAGAAAAGTGTCTCCAGCTTGTTGGCTTGAGTGAGCTGAGCAGCCTCCTTTACATAGCCAGAGGGGAATGTTTGCACCAATGACTGTCATTCTGCCATGCACATTTAGGTTTGCTTGCACCAATCACAGCCTTGTCCCCTTGCACACCTCTTCCAGGTTACCAGGAGAAGAGCTCCCCCTCCGACTTGGACAGACATGGCTGCAGAGAAAGATAGGTTAGCTGGGAACTCACCCCAGGAGCTGTGGCAGGTAATTGCAGCTCTGTCACTTCTTTCAGATCTCCATGGAGTGTTCACAATAGCAGGTGCCTGTGTGAGGGCGGCTTAGCTGAGTAGCGGTGCCTTCACTCAAAGCAGCCAGAGCCACAGGGGAGAGCGGAACAGCTACCAATTAGGGAATCAGATCACCCTATCACCCTACACCACGGCTTCCTTGGAGAAAAGTAAGGAGGAGAAGGAGGGTTTACGGCAGGAAGGACACACACCCTGGTCATTAACGTCGATTCTAGTCGCACATTCACAGCACCACACGCCCAGAGCCAACGAGGGGGCGTGGCCCGATCCATCTCAGTGCAATAGACTGAAAAACCTCTCTCGGACGATGCTGAATGTTGGCAAAGTATCAATGGTGATGGAATTAATCACTGTTGCACCTAGGTTCTCTGTCGCTTGCCTGATGAACTCCGAGTGATAAAATAAAGACTCACGCATTCCAGAAAACCATGTTGTTGCTTTCGCTGCGGCAAAGATGCTTAATTATGATGGCATTGAGCACCTTTTGTATTTTTGGTAGTACTGTGGTATAGAATTAAAAATAAAATTCAATGACATTTAAATTGTGAAAAAATAAATTTTTATTAAAAACTAAGAGTAATACAAAATGTCAAAAGTAAACTTATTTTGTATACCTTTATTTTTTTCCACAGTAGTCAAATACCTATTATAATGAAAACATACATAGAAATTACATTTAAGGGATACCAAGCTATTGAATAAAAATTATTTAAACAAATGAGAGTTTCTCCACTCCATCACTTGGAAACTTTGGGTCTGGCACTGCACATCTATGCGTTGACTGGGCTAAGGTTTTGCGTTACAGTTCACTCCCATTCCCCGTCTGTCCGGTAAGCTGCGGAGATCCAGGGGTCACCTGATATTAGAGCATGTGGCTGGGCCACGCCGGCTGCAACGGTCATGAATCCTGTGCAAATTTGTGGGCATCTGCAGAAAGAAGCGCGTGTCACCACTACTAATTGGCTGCTGCTCATCACCACTTACACCCTGGCATCTCTGTGGGGTCCCCTCCCTGGGCCTGTGGCTGGTGCCTCCAAGGGAAGATCAGAGCTGGCAAAGGACCATTGAATCCTCCTCAGCCACCTCTGCGCACGGCTCCATCCCAGCCCTGCCTCGGCCTTTGGACCTGAGAACTCCTAGTCCTCACTCCCGAGGCCTCTCCCCACTACTCTGGCCATGGCAGCACTCAGGGGTGGGCTGTAGGGACAGGGAATAGCCCTGCCAGCCGAGGGGACACATACTCAGTGTGCTCCACTACCCAGGCTGGTGGCAGCATCCACGCAGAGAAGGGGCAAATCGTCAGCGAGCTCAGCCGACATCGCCATACACAGACCGATCCATGAACAGCGCTTCCCTGGCTGAGGATCTTACACCAGGGCAAAAGAAGTCACAGCCAGACCTGCTACGGAGGCCACCACGGCTGTGGCAGATGCAGCTGGAAGGGGCCCGTAGACCTCCTCTCTGACTCTGACCTCGAGACCACAGGAGCCCTCCCCTGCCTGAGATGAGAAGCCGGTACAGAGACAGGGGGTGGCAGGCAGGCTTCGCCACTCATGGGGAATTTCTGCAAGCTGGGCCACTGAGGTGCTTAAGTTGTAAAATCTTTCCATTTTCGTTTTACTTTTGGTTGGATGAGCCCAATTTCTGAAAGCTGTTTTCGTCCTTCCCAAGGGTTTATTTGACATGGATGGATTTCTCCCAGAGCTGTCTGGACAGCCCCCCATGCAGGTGGAATAACCTGGGAAATGTCAGGGTTTGTAGACAGCAATCACAAAGGGCCCTGGAGAAGTGCTGCCAAGGGGCCATTCTGCAGAACTCCAGGAGGGGGAGATTCCCAGCAGCCCCCAAGGTCGGAATCTACCTCTCTTTTTCCAAACCTGTCCAGGCAGGGCCCCTGGTGATTGACCAGGCCCCCAAGCCACCTGGGCGTGGCTGCCGACACTCAGCCAGTGTCTGGAGCCTGGACGCTGGAGTGCCAGCAGCTGCCGCAATTCTCTCACGTGCAGAGCCATTGCAGAGCCCAGGGGGAGGCGACATCCGGGAGCCTGTGATGTAGCGCTGCAGGTCTGTGGGACGGACGTAGGTTACTTGGAACCCTGTTCCTCAGTCAAGGACAGAAACCTAGACTTCATCAAAACCACAGCCCCTCCAAACCCAAACCCACTCGTGCCCATCACTGTTAGCTCTGCCGCTCTGTGGATGTGTCCACTGCTCCCTGGGTCATGGCTGTCACTACCCCTAACATCTGCCTGGAGCCTGGACAGCCACAGCAGCCCCCACCCCCTGTAGCAGTGGCCAGGCCGAGGGCTGTCGGGGCTCGACTCAGGCCCAGCAGAGGTCAGAGCCTTGCCCAGATACCACGTGGGTATCGGGGACCCACTGAACCGGGTTGGTATTATGGCTCGTGGCGCCAATGAAGGACCTTGAGAGACCTTCAACAGGGAAAACAGGAAAGGAAGGTTTACTGGGTGCTCCCCAAGTGGGGTGCAACAAGCAAGCAACCCCTAAGCAAGAGCTATAAGTGCTGGCTCTAAGCCTGCAGCATGGAATGCTGTCAGCTGAGTGCTGGAACAGCTCAGCCTTAAAGGCACAGCCAGTGTTCCGTTGGGCTGGAGGTCAATTGGCCTTGACTCTCACAGTTTGCCTTCTCTGCCTCCTCTCTGCATCCCTTCCCAGGAATGGGAGGAATTGGGAGGCTCTTCGTGGCTTGATTGTAGCCTTTGGCACTTCGGGGCCCCTGGTCTTGACCAAGTCGGCTTGCTTGAAGAGTCCGCTGGAGTAGGGAGCGCTGGTCAAGGTGATGGGGTTCAGTTGGCAGTTAAGGGATGGTCAGAAGTGGTGGTGGGGGAGAAGTAGTAGGGGTGAAGGGGGTCTGGGAGCCCTGCTTATATAGGGTCCCGGAGGGGCACGTGACTGGGATTAGCCAATTAGGGCACACACCTGACAGGTACAGCAGATAAACTGACATACCTGCCAGGTAGGGACAGTTATCTAAGGAAAATGCCAAGGATAGCCAATCAGGATTAAGGTAGTTAAGGCAGGCCAGGCTGGTCAGGCGCCATCTTTGCTCACTCGATGGGAGGGGCAGGTGTGAGTAAGATGTGGCCCTGGGGTCAACTAGGGGTCAGCCCCTCAGGCTAACATGAGGGACCCTAGTTATGGGGTAGATTTTAAAAATCCCGGACAGAGGGCCTCTGCTCTCCTCCTGTGCCTCCTTCTCCACCTGCCGTCCACAAGCTCTCCTCTTTCTCCTGCCTCACCCCAACCCGTGCACCAACACTCAAGCCCTCCCCGTGCCTGTCCATGGGGGCCCCCAAGACCCCAAGGTCAGTCTCTCCTTGACCCTCAGCCCCTGCCCGCCCTCTTCTCTCTCTCACTATTGCCCACAGACCTCCCATTCGATACCCTCTTCATACCCTCCCACACCAGAAAGACAAAGTGAGGACACAGGGAGAGAGTGTCATCTGCGAGCCAAGCCAAACACAGGGACCTCACTAGAGACCACACTGCTGGCACCTTGACTTGGGACTGCCAGCCTCCAGAACCATGAGAAAAATGTGTTGTTTAAAATGCTTTCTGTCCACAGTTCCTCATGTGCAGTGCCATGAAAATCTGGGGGGTTACCGTCAGATTTTAAAAAGCTCTACGACGTTTGTTTCCAAAGATTTCATGGCACTCCTGAGGTTGCTCCCTCTGTATCACAAATGTAAAACCCTTGACTGCGTGGTTCTCAGTAACCGACCCGTCACTGCTGTCGAAGACTTCGATGCAGCCATGTTTTACCTTTCTCAGTCAGGGTTTTCTATCAAGTAGAGAAGAAATGTATAAGCGCCTGAGCAGATATGATTGCCAAGGCTGTTCCAGGCGGAAGTCAAGGAGAGGGGAGAAGGTCCTGGGCAGGGGACTCAGTGAGACAATGTCTCACTTGAACAATGTCCCCAAAGAGACAAGGGTCTAACCCCGGAGCCTGTACCTTAGAGGGAGCCAGGCCCTGCCAGCACCTCAACTGCATGGAAACTGCCAGCACCTCAAGTCCACAGACCCGGATGCTGGACATGCGCTGTCCAGAACTGCGCTGATGTAAACATCACCCAGCCTGTGCATTAAACCAGCTGTGGAAAACTCATGCAGACAGTGCTATGGACAGGGCGGCACAGGCACACGGCCAGATGGCAGAAGGGAATGAGCATGAACCCCAGGCCAGCAAGTGGCCAGGGCTAAGGCCTAAAGGGCCCCAGGGGCATCATGAGTATGCAGTGGCAATGCCGATGGTTTTGGAGCCCTGGCAGCAAGTCCCGCCAAGATCAGGCCGTGCCACCCCAGTAAGACGCCGCAAGAGAGCGGAATGCCCAGGTGACCATGCAAGACATGTCCCATTTTCGGGAGTCCTCAAAAGTCCCACTGGCCTGTCCCCAACGCGAGGTCCAGCTGGGAAAGAAAGGATAAGATAGCAGCTTGTGGTTACAAAGTAAGTTATCTGATGCTGCAAAATCGCACAACTGTATGACCTCGTGGCTGCGTCGCCAGGCACCTTTCCAGGGCCTTGGTGGGGGAGAAGAAGAGAGGAGGGACTTGAACCTTCAGCTTCATCAGCCTCACAGTAAGAACACATCCCCACACCCACCCCAGATCTCAGCTCCTGGTATGGCCTGCAGTCCTGTTTTGAATGAATGCATGAACAGATGGAGGAATGTATGGATTCCCTGTGGGCAAAAGCAAGGCTGTTTTATAACACGCTGTGCCCCTGCCGCAGACCCCCTGACTTTTAGCCCAAGGACCAAATCTACACAAGGGCCGCAGAAGGACAGCCCGTGTGCTTGGCTCCCGCTGGGCCATCATTTGTTACCAATTACTTCTAAGAGTTTAAGCGGACCAATTTGCATAAACTACCCTGCTCAAAAATGCCCCCGGGAGAAGGCCCTGCCATGCACCCACCCTGGGTACGTCTGGTTGAGAACTGGCAGGACCTTCCCAGACACAAGATTATCTTATTTGACCTAAACTTGCATAGCATGTTAAAAAACTGATTAGTCTAATTAGAACTAGATGTGCTTTGATGGTACCATTAATTTAGAAGAGTCGGGATTCCTGGGCTCTTCTCGCTGATTCTTTTTTTCCACCATCCCATCTAGAGGTTTTTAATGGAAACAGCCTTACACTTTAATGAGGTAAATCCATTGCCTCTTCTTCCTCCCTACATCTCTCTGTTAAGTCTGGAATAATTATTTAATGAGGCTCCACCAGGGAAGGATATACAGGGGGTGCTGATGGCCTTTGGCTTTCTACGCTTGCTGCCAGGAGCTTTCTTCCGGGAACTGGGGTGAGTGGGCCCTCCAGCTAGGGGAACGTTGGGCACAAAGAGGAATAAAGTCCCCCCAAAAGAGGCCTGGGAGTATGTCTACCTTGTTCTCATTGGAACCCAACCGTCCAGATCAACTGCAGAGAGTCCTGTGGAATTCAGACCAAGGTCATGAATGAGACATCGTGTGCTAGACTTCTGTGAGCAGAATTCAGCCCAGGCCCAGTAGGGAACCACAGCAGCAATGGCTGGCGTCTTTAATCACCTTTCCAAAAACATGGGGAAACCTCAGCGGGCAATGCCCCCAGTTACCTAACAATGGCAGGGTGCAACAGGATGGCAGGGCCTTCTCCAGCATCAGTAGGGGAGAAGGAGGGATGTGGGAACACACATGCAGACACACAGAGAGGGTCATGCACGTATGCACACGTGTATTCATATACACGTTCATGTATGTGCACATATGCAGTTACGCATGTGTGCGCACATGCGTGCATCCATGCATGCATACTCGGAATGCTTGGAACCCTGCAGTAGTTGGTGACTTTCTCCTTCCTTGGTCACCTCCCACACGGTCCACAGTCCTGAGTCCCACGAGTTGCATCTTTGAGAACAGAGAAGCCACACCACACCACTCAGGTTTCCAATCAACATCGACTTGAAAGGCCCTAGCCCAGCTAGAACAAGGTGGGATGTGCCTTGAGCTGGGTGTGGTGCCATGGGGCCCCCCAGGAGGCAGGCAGGAGCTCCCCCAGCCCCCCATGCACCGAGCACTCCTCTTAGGCTCAGGCCTCCCTGACCTACCTGTCCTGCGCCGAGCTTCCCAGGGGGAGCGAGTTCCAGGCACCCGTGGTCCCCCGCCCAGCTGGCCCTGTCCGAGACTCACTCTCCATGGACCCACCTCTGAGGAGCACAGCCCCGCCCCCATGTTACGTGACCTTGAATAAGGACAGCCCCTTGCTGGGTCACTGTGTCCTGCAGGCGCAGAGCAGAGGTGTAACCTGGTAAAGCCCCTCTCCCCCCCGATGGTGACATTCCTGGATGCTGTAAGGACTGAGTTATGGGAACACAGGTGACTGCAGCTCCACATGACATCCTGGTGCTCAGTAAGGACACCCCTCCCACGTGAGCCCCCTGGATGCGCGGCCTCTGGGACGGCCCCTCTGAGGCAGCACCCGCACTATGGAAGGAGGCAGCGGGGAGCGGAGCCCAGGGCCTTGTCTCCTTGTCTCCTCATCTCCTGTGCTGCCTGTCACCAGCCGAGGCGAGAAGCTTCCAGATCTTGATGTATGAGGCTGGGGTTGAGGCCAGGCCACCGTAAAGTGGATGTTTATGGCTGTGGAGACAGAGCCAGGCCCTATGTCAGTGGATGACACAGTTGTAAATCGGTCTGCGAGGACGGAGCACATCTCCCAGGTGGCCCCTCTTACAGCCATGTCGCCTGCCCTGGGGAGTCGTAACTGGTGTGGAAGAAAACCCAGCTCTTTCTCCAGAGGGAAGAGGAGACAGTTTGTTCTGAGCCAAATGTGAATGACGATGGCCCAGGATCGTGGACTCAGGGCAGCCTGAAGGACAGGTTCCACAGTGGCAGAGATGACAGGAGCTTTTACAGTCGCGGAGCAGAAGAAAGTCATAAATCAATGCACTTAGCGAATACTGTGGTGGAGACATAGGCAGGCGGGGTACAGCAGAGCACGGAAACCTGTGGCATCTGGCCACAGTCTTAGCTTGAGCTTGGTGGAAGCTGGTGGTCTGCTAAGCTTAATAATACATTCCAAATGGTTTCCCTCCTAGCCACAGAGATGTGAGGCAGACGCAGAGGCTGGTGGTAAGCGTCTACTGAGGCACGAGCCAGCTCAAGATAATTGTGACGCTTGCTCTGCCACATCCCGTCTCTCCACAATCACGATATTGTCGTCAGTCCATCGTCTTCAGGGTCTTCAACAACAACGTGGCTTCTGCAGAGAATGGCAGGTCACAGTGGACAGTGAGTGTCTCTGCGCAGAGCCTCCGTAGTGGGAGGAGGCCTCACCATCTGATGCCATGTAGGAGCTGTGAGCCAGCAGGGGCGTGGCAGCCTCATAAGCTCAATGCACCCCCTAGCCACGGAGGCCCTGGGGAGAGGGTCTGAGGCAGGCCAGACCCCAGCTGTGCCCTCACCAGCGAGGTGCCATGTGGGCTGGGCTGGCCTGTGGCTGTGGGCAGAAAGATTCAGAGGCTGGCCCTGAGCAAACTGCGCTTGGTGCTGCAGCAGCTGGCAGCTCCCTGGGCCTGCAGGGATGGGAGGAGCTGCCTGGTCTCACCCCTGCCAGCTCAGGGCTGCACAGGAACCAGCAGGCCTGGCAGAACTCCGAGCTGTTGTTGTTGTTGTTGTTGTTGTTGTTGTTGTTGTTGTTGTTAGGTACCGTCAAGTCATTTCCAATTCATAGAGACCCTCATAGGGTTTTCTATGGTTGACTGTTTCAGGATTGCCTTGGGAGTGGGCTGCCATGTCATTCTCCCATTTTTGCAATGCTAGGAATCAAACTTGGGACCTCAGAGACTGCAGAGCAGCACTGTACCAACTGAGCTAAAACCCAGCCCAAATACAACACAGTTGTTATTGTTGTTAGGTGTTGTTGAGTTGAGTCCGACTCATAGCAACCCTCATAGGATTTTCAATGGCTAACTGTTTCAGGATTGCCTTGGGAGTGGGTTGCCACATCCTTCTCCCATTTTGTTGTGCTGGGAATCGAACTCAGGACCTCAGAGACTAAGCTGAGCAAATGTTAAAACGTGTAGGTGGCAGGGAAAGCGGCCTGCACAGCAGTGCACAGTACGAAAAGCGTACGTGGGATCAAAAGTAAAATCTCAAGTCTGCAATGTAAGCTCACCATCAAGAAACTGAAAAAGGAGGGCGAATAACCCCAGAGCAAGCAGAGGGCAGGTGAGGGCAGCTGACGGTCAGGGCAGGAATCAGGGAACCAAGAACAGACACACAGCGGAGCGCACCAAAGGACAAACGTGGTTGTCTGGAAAGATGGGTGAAATGAACAAAGCTCTGTCAGGATAAGGGCAAAAAGAAGACACGATGGCCAGTGTCCGGAGTGAAAGAAGGGTGCCACATGCCCTCACAGCCTTCAGAGGGTGGAGGGGGAATGATACAGGCAACTCTTTGTTGTTGTGATCTATGCATACTAACTTGAGAAATTCTATAAGATGAACCAATTCTATGAAAAGCACTAACGATCATACAAAACTCACCCAGTGTGAAGCAAGCCATTGAACTAGCCTACCCAGCCCAGACATGGAATTCATTACTTACAATTTCCACAAAAATAAATCTATAGGCCCAGATAGTTCCACTGCAGTATTCTATGAATGTGGGGTGGTGGTGTTAGGTGCCGTCAACTCGTGTCTGACTCTAGCAACTCTATGTGCAACCAAATGAAACACTCCCCGGTACTGTGCCATGCATGACACTATGTCAGCACTTCTCTACTATTCATAGGGTTTTCAATGGCTGATTGTTTTGTGAGCGGGCTGCCAGGTGCCTCTCCTTAGTCTACAGTAGCCAATGTTCCCATCCAAGGACTAACCAGGCCATACCCTGCTCAGCTTCCAAGATCTGACAAGATTGGAAGCCAGGGTGGTATGGCTGTAGAATATAAATGTGTAAGACAGAATTAACACCATTTTCTCTACACACTCTTCCAGAAAACAGCAGTGGGGAAACTTCCCAGTTCATTTTATGAAGCCAATATCACCCCGATGCCAAAGCTTTATCACATCATAATCTTATGAATAAAGATGTAAAAATCCTTAATGCTGGAATATTTGCAAATAGAATCTAACAATATACCAAGTGGGATTTATTCATGCATGCAAGCTTGTCCCCATATTCCAAATCAATGCACATCATCATATCAATTGATCTAGAAAAAAAGCATTTGACAAAACTCACACCTGTTGATAAAAACTTTCAGAAAGTACGGGGCATGGTGGCACACGCCTGTAATCCTAGTGGCTTGGGAGGCAGAGGCAGGAGGATGGCAAGTTCCAGACCAGAGGCGGTCTGTGTAATTTAACAAGACCCTGTCTCAAAAAGTAAAGAAAAATGGGCTGGAGGTGGCAGCTCAGTGGTCCAGCACTTGCAGAGCATGCAAGCTTGAGGCTCTGGGTTCAACCCCCAGTACCACAGAAACAAAACAAAAACAAACAAACAAACAAAATAACAACAACAACCAAAAAAAAAAACCTCCCAGAAAGAAAGGAGTAGAGGTGAACTTTCTCAACTTGACAAAGACATAGATAAACACCTAGGGTTTGCAATGTCCTCCGTGGTACAAAGCAGCCTGCTTCCCCTTGAGATCTGAAACAAAGCACTGCTGGACATTTAACCAAGTCCTACTCAGCGTCACACGGGAAGGTCCCCCGGTACATAGACGTCCATTTCTGTCATGCAGCTGTTGCTGTGAGAGGCTTGGTGGCCACAGCAGAGTTCACACCTTCCGGGCTTGAGATGGTGCCATTAAGATCTGGGGCAAGCCCAGGGCAGCGAGTGTGCCTCCAGAATCCAGGGAAACGAGCCCAGAGCTCGGAGACTCAGGGACCCCAGTATGATGGCAGGACTCCGTGTGAGTCTCCTGTGGCAGCTCAGATAAGTTGCCACGCCCCAGGCCCCATGGCTTCAAACAGCACAGGTTTATTACCCCACACTTCTGCAAGTCAGAGTCCAAGGTGGCCTAAAATCTGTGGCCAAAGGGCTCCTTCAGGGCTCAGAACAGAATCCTTCCCTGCCTTCCCCAGCCCGGGAGCCCCTGCACCCTTGCCAAGGGTGCTCCCTCCGCCTTCAGCCAGCAGTGGCAAATGGAGTCCTCCCACACCGCGGCGCTCTGGCTCGCCATGGTCTCCTCCCCTTTTCCCCAGAGGACCATGCAGGTCACACCCACGTCAGGACCAGCTAGGTGGAAACCTCATTCTATCTGTGATTTTAATCCCCTTGTCAAATAGGTAGCAAATCACGGGTTCTGCAGAGGGAGAAGGGACAGGGTGGGGGGCGGTAAAGAGACTAAACTTGCTGGGCGCAGTGGCGCACGCCTGTAATCCCAGCGGCTCGGGAGACGGAGGCAGGAGGATCACAAGTTCGAGACCAGAGGCAGTCTGCGTAACTTAGCAAGACCCTGTCTCAAGAAGTAAAAAAAGGGCTGGGGATGCAGCTCAGGCCAGCACTTGCAGAGCATGCAGGCATGAGGCCCTGGGTTCAACCCCCAGTACTGCCAAAAAAAAAAAAAAAAAAAAGAGAGAGAGAGAGACTAAATCCCCTTTGGCGAGCCCTCTGTAGGGCGTGTGCCCCTTCATGAGCACAGACCCCTCTGCTCACACCTTCTAAAGGCAGCTCCTCCCAACAGCGTCACACCGGGAACCAAGCGCCCCACACAGCCAGACACACTCAGCCCACAGCAACCTGGGGAGGCAGCTGCTGCTTCTCTTTTCTCTTCTGCATTGAGATCATCCTGGTTCTTGAGCGTGACCCTCCACTGAAACCTGGACACGTGGGGTGTCGGTCCGTGAGGCCGTGCAGACCATTCCTACCTGTGATTTAGCCAAGGTCTCAGGCCACACTTGGATGAGGCAGGGCCAGGGCGGGCTCTCTCGTTAGCGCTGGTGGGGGTGAGCCCCAGGCTCCCACTAGATGCCTGCTGATACCACCAGCTGCACTGAGGTGGGCTGGCTACCGCATACCCATAGTATGCTTGCTGACACCTGCTGGGACGGGCCGCCTTACCCTCATCGAGCGGAGGTGAGATTCCTGGGTCTCCCCCCAGGTCTTTCTGACACCACCCCGCTAGAGAAGGACATCCTCGTGAGGTTGGGTGGGGCCCACGTCTAACTCCCCACTTCCCCAGGTGGTCTCTGCTGACCCTGCTTGGGATTTTGTCCCAGAAAGGAAGGGTAAAATACCCAGCCCCCTACAGAGCTCCTCAAATTACAGTAGGGTCACATTTTGATAAACCCAGTATAAGTTAAAAGTGTCATAAATCAAAATATATTTACTACATCTGATCTACCACACATCACAGTTTAGCCTAACTTACCTTAAAATACTATGCTCTGACCACGTGTGGTGGCTCATGCTTGTAATCCCAAGACTCGGGAGGCGGAGGCAGGAGGATGGCAGGTTTGGGGCCAAATGCAGCATGCAAAACTTAACAAGACCCCGTCTCAAAATAAAAAGTAAAAAACGGGCAGGGAGGAGTGTGGCCCTGAGGTAGAGCACCACATGTGTAAGGCCCTGTGTTCAGCTCCATTGTTGTTGTTGTTAGGTGCCGTCGAGTCGGTATCCGACTCATGGCGACCCTCTGTACAACAGGGGAAACACTATTCTCGGCTGTTCATAGGGTTTTCAATGGCAGATTGATTTTTGGAAGGGGGTTGCCAGGTCCTTCTCCCAAGCCTACAGCTTCTGGGGTTCCCAGGTGGTCTCCCATCCAGGTACTAACCAGGCCCAACCCTGCTTAGCTTTCTGAGATCTGATGGGATCGGATGCCACAGGGCTACAACTGCAGGCTCAACTCCATTTGTTGTTGTTGTTAGGTGCCGTCGAGTCAGTATCTGACTCATAGCGACCCTCATAGGGTTTTCAATGGCTGACTGTTTCGGGATTGCCTTGGGAGTGGATTGCCAGGCCCTTCTCCCATCAACTCCATAGCACATCAAAATAAAAATAATCATCAAATTATAATACTGTGATATGAACACTTCCTCCAGTGGACAGAATCATTTAGCGCAAATCCTGTTTTATAACGAAGTGCTGGATGTCCTATAGTTTACTGAATACTGCACTGGAAATGAAACACAGATTGATTGTCAGCCTGCACTTTTGCCCGATCAAAAAGTGGGAAAATCTTAAACTTTGGGAGTGGGGGCTGATCTGCACTTGGTCTTCTCTACATCGCCCTTGTGCAGGGGTCCGGCACTTTGTGAAAACTTGGCAAGGTGGAGCGTTGACTCTGCCACGTGGCCTTTGCTGTGGTGGTGTGGGCTGTTTCCATGTGGGGATGGCCTGCCTGGGAGTTTGTGTCCTCGCAGTCCGCCTCTCTCTCCTGCTCCTTTAGCTAGAGAAAGCAGGCTTTGGCCGGGCTTTGTCTTGTCTTTACCCATGGAGATTTTGAGTTTTCTGGCTTCTCAGTGTCCACTCTGGCCAAGAAAGGAAACACAAAAAGGCGCCCCCAGCCTCCTCCTCCCTGGGTCTTGGGGTCCGTGTGGTCGGGTTCCTTCTCTGCTCTGTCGCTGTCTCTACACCTGTGGTTCCACGCCACGTCCAGGGCTTTCAGCTTCACTCAGTGAGAGAAGTAACAAGAAGCGCTAGTGCTCTGGCCAGAGTGCCAGTCGGCCCATCCAGAGGACGAGCAGTGCTTTCCTAGGCAGCTGGTGACATCCTTTAAGGTCAGTCCTCATGTCACCGTTCATCTCAACACCCACCTAATCCTCAGCATGATCTATCTTTGTGTCAAACAATATATACACGTTTTCTAAGTTCAGTTAGCAAGGCTGTCATCGCTGGTAAAGAATTCCTTGACAGTCAATAGATATTGGACATGATAATTGTAAGTATTGATTAGTGAGTATCAGTAGATATTGGACATGATAATTGCAAGTATTGATTAGTGAGTATTTGCAAGTCACGCTGCAGATCCCATGTTCATGCCAGAGCTCAGTACAGCCCACCCCTGCAACACACAAGCTCTCGTGGGGGCCTCTTCATCCCTGCGATCCACCCTCATCCATTTGTGGACCCAGTCACTCACTCAAGTTTTGCAAAGCAGGAGGTTTTATTGCGGAATCATTTCAGATCTCCCAAGACAGTGAAGAGAGGCCTCACATCCTCCTCACCTTTTGTGCCTTCATGTGGACACCTGTGTGAGCTGGGGTTCTCCAGAAAGGCAGAATCGATGGGGAGTATGTGGAGAGGGAGAGGAGAGAGGGATTGTAAGGACTCCTTACAGTCCTGGGGTCCTGGAGGCTGACAAGTCTCCAGCTGGAGGCCCAGGAGAGCCGAGGGGGAGCTTCTGTCTGACAACCAGTGGGCCAGAGACTGCGGAGAACAGATGTTTCCTCTTCAGTTCAGAGCCAGGAAAATGCAGCCCAGTTCAAAGATGACCAGGCGGGAAGCAGCCTCCTCCCTTAATCTTCTGTTCTGTTCAGTCCTCCCGTGGATTGGATGAGGCCCCCCCCAAGTCTCCACCACGAGTCATAGGTGAGCCTCTCCCAGAAACACCTGGAAGGCTCACCCAGAAAGGGCTTGATGACGTCTGGGCCCCCATGGCACAGTGAAGCCGACACGTGAAAGTAGCCGCCGTGAAGTCTCACAGGAGGGGAACCTTTAGCAAAGGCAGGGAATTAACGCTGGTCTGACACAACTAACGAAAGCAAAGGCCTGTCACATTTCTGGCTTTCCACAAATGTCCTTTTTCTGTGTCCAGATCCAGTCCAGAGCCCGGCGCTGCCTTTCGTCCTCCTGCCTCCTCCTCCTCCCGCTGGGGCAGAAACGCAGTGGTTGACCTGTCTTACAGCCTCGGTGGTTTTGAGGAACACAGGCTGACATCTGCAGGGTCTCCCAATGTGGCCTGTCACCTCTTTTTCTGCTAATTCAGCTCTTTGGGGGGGATGAGCTGCAGGCGGGGTGTCCTTCTCACCCCCTGTGTGGGGCACCCGCCACAGCATGCTATACCAGCTCACGGGGTGGTGGCCAGGTCCCTCCGTGAGGCAGTCACGGAGTTTCTCTCCCCACACACGGCTCTGTGGGCAGCGAGCCACCAGGCCCCACCCACTGTGGGAGGGGAAAGACAGAAGCTCCACCTCCCACCCCCAGACCTCCTGGAATTCCAGAAGGAGGGTGGTCCCTTCCGCTCTCTGAGATTGCCCAGATGTGTAGGCCTGCAGGTGTTTTTCCATACTTTGGTGATAACCTGATACCCAGACCCTTCCTGAGGAGGTCTGCACTGACACGGAGGGGTGGCCTTGTGCCTGGCTGGCAGGAGTAGCTTGGTCTTCTCACCAACCTCCGCTTTCCAGGGCTTCTTAACCCCCTTTTCCTTCTGCAGAAAGCAATGCAGTCTGCTGTCTTGTGTGGATTTCTGGAAATTTCCACCGCTGAGATGACAAAGGGGGATAGCCGGGGGTGACCAGGCCCTGTGTGGTTCCATACTGAGCCGCTGGCAGCCCCTGCAAGCACGTATGCTTTAAACCTGGGCTCCATGCAGCCCTTTGTGTGCCTGTCATCCATTCAAAGCCCCAGCCCAGGCACACAAACTGGCCAGTGCTGAGGCAGCCCTTCGGAGCCCGCCCTCTTGCCCGGCCACCATGACCTGGATGCAGCACCTGTCTGCGCAGGGAGGGTGGTGACTGTTCTTTAGCGGCTCTACTGCCCCTGCATATTTGCTTTTCATATGCAGATGAAAGTGCAAACGCTGTGGCCCACCCCTGCCCTGAGGCTGTGGGTTTCTGGGTCATGAGGATTTGGATGGGTGGCTGATGTGTCAGCCATCTTGCTGCTTGGAGTCCTGCTTGTACCCACTGTCACCTGACAATGAGGCCAGAGACATAGGGTGGGGGTGACCTGCAGTGCTTCAGGCAGATCCATCCTGGCCTCAGAAGCTCCAGGAAAAACAGAGGGAGGGGAAGAAGGGCGTGCGCATTCAGCCTGCAGTGAATGTCCTCAGAGCCACATTTGGCACTCAGGGCATGACACTGAAAGGGACTTGATTTGCTGATAGGAGATAGAGTCGGTCTGTATTCTGTATGAGGGCCCAGGGGCAGGCTGAAGATAGAGCCCCGTTCCCGTGCAGGGCTTCCCGCATAGATTGGGAAGAACAAGATCCACCTCCTGTTCCTAATGACACTGGGAAGGTTCGGGGAAGGAGCAGTGGCCAGCCAGTGAGGACGAGGCTCATCCAGGGAGGCAGGTGCTGAGAACCAGTGCAGGAGCAGAGGATGGCGCCCAGGAGATACAAGGGCCAGCCATGGCCACAGACACCTCCACACCTGCCCATTCCAAAGGGAGCAGTGCAGGCTCCACGGTGGGTGGCCCAGGCACCAACAACAGGGGCTGGAGGAGGGCACAAAGGAGGGCGTGGCAAGGTTGGGCGGGGCAGCCGAGGGCACAGCCTTGGGAAGCCATGCCTCTGGCAGGAGAGAAGTTGGGGTGGGGCAGGCTGCTGTCCTGCCTCCATTTGGGGCTCAAAGACCCCAAACACCCTGTGTGGGACAGGGACACACAGCAGGTGAGGACAGAAAACACCCGGACTTCTTCTGATCCGGTGAAAGCTGCTGGGATGTCGCTGGATGTTATTTGTTATGAAGTGGGTGGCAGGACACAGGCTAAAGGAAGGGAGCCCAGGGGTCAAATGCACGGGGCCAGGGCGCACCTGCAGCACAGATGGGGACCACAGCCAAGGTGGCACTCATTACAGGTGGGGACCTCAGCACAGGTGGGGAGCACAGCAGAGCAGGGGCCAGTGAACCAGGCAAGGCCAGGCCCCTTGGCCTGCGGTCCAGAAGGTCCTGGCCTCCATTACCAGGAAACCAGGCAAACCCACTGCCTGCTGCTGTGCGTGCCTTCCCATCTTTTGGGCCTCAGTTCCTGCTCCCACCTTGAAGCTGCTGCCGTGTGAAAAACTGGACTCAGCAGTTCCCTGGCCTTGAGGCAGAAGAGGCCCTGACTTGTGGACCAGGGGATTCTGACCGGTGTTCCAAGTGCAGAACCATGTGTTTAGAAGTAATGAACACTTGAACTCGGCAGGTGCCCTGTGGCCTTTTAAAAGTCAAACTGGGAGGCTATTAAGTATTTCAAAAAAACTATACATCAGTAATCTGTTCGGAGCTGTTTGAACAATTGCTTGTCTAGAAGGGCTGCATTTGACCTGAACCCTGCCTTTGAAGCAAACCAGTGAGAAATCTTCCCAGATGGTTTCTCCAAGCTACTGGCTTTAGCCACAAATATTTAAAACATCTGCAGAGAATTATTGCAGAGGTCCATCAGCAATGATCAGAAAACCTGACTTGCTTACAAGCTACACACTGTTTTAAACATGAAGTTGACCAGGCCCATATGTTAAAATGTTTTTGTTGTGAAACTTCACATCCATCATACGGTATTTATTTACTATTTAATGTTTAAAGGAAGGGGAAACTTTTCTCCCTCCAGCAAATCAAGGCCAGAGCAACAATGTTGCAAAGGTCAGATTCTATCCCTTTGGTTAATTGGATCTGTCCTCAAAGCTGCACCGTCAATACTTCAAGGACAGCAGAGGCCCGGGGGCTGCTAGGAGTTGATGGGGCAGGGCGCCAAGTCATAGGGCCTGAGCCAAGGGCCCCGCAGGAGCTCCAAGACATGGCTCCTGTGTCTTTCCTTGGGCAAGCAAGGCGACGGTGGCTGTGCCCTCAGCAGCTCCTGGGTGCATGACGGTGTCACACTTCAGAGATTTACAGCCTAGCAAGTCACCCTGTTCATGGCTTTGGGGAGTTGAATTTTTTTAACCCCAGAAAATTTAAAATGGACTCTGGAGCTGGGGCGTTTTTGGATAGCCAAACAAACTCAGAAGGGCATTGTGTGCCCAGGTGACACCAGGGAGGCGGCCGGGCCAGGGCTTGCAGCCTGAGGCTAGACAACAGCAGCATCCTCGCAGCCAGCCGGCTCTGTCTTTTCCTGAATTCTGTGCTGTTCACTTGGGGCCAGAATTGCAAGGCCTTTAAAATTGCAAATTAGGAAAATATGTTCACAAAACCCAGCCTTTCGTGTTCAAATAGCCTTCTACTCCAACCCTGAGAGAGTTTCCTCACACAGCATGAAACTACAAGAGAGGCACAAAGAACAGAAGATCAAGACCCCGCCTCCTCGGAGAAAGCAGAGGCCAGGCGGCGAGGCGCTGTACGGAGAGAATGAAGGGGTCCCAGCGCCTTTCCCTGCTGTCCGGTACTGAGGCTCAGAGGACGGACAGCTTGCAGGGTCGCTCTCGGGATCAGAAGCTTTGCTGTGCCTTTCTGTCTTCCCACCTCCCAGGTGGTTTCAGTTGTCAGGTTAACAAAGGAGGAGACAGTGGGGAGCATCCTGGGAAGGATGGAGGTTTAGGGGAGTGATGCCTGGAGGCTGGGCAGCGGTGGGTTGAAGGAAGGCCAGATGGCCAGGCGGTGGTCAGGGCAGAGGAGGGGTCTCAACAGGAACAGGTCTCCCTGGGGGTGCAGTGGACCCCTCCATGGCCACAGCAGATGCACCATGGGGCTGGGGTGGGCAGAGGCTGCAGCCCGCCAGAGGAGTGGGGGAGAAGATGAGGAGGGAGCGGAGCCGAGGCCTTCTCCTCTACTGGACACCCCTACAGCGGGATTCACAGTCAGTCCTTGTCCTGGGAGTGTCCTGTCCCTTCCCCATGGCTACAAAAGTCTGCCGCGCTGCCTCACACCACCATGGGGCTTCTGTCTATAGCAGCTGCCCAGGGCCCTCTGAGGGCCTTTAAGCAAATCAGCAGTTGGTGGTTGTTGGTTTATGTTCCCAAATAATCAGGGCAATGCCTGTAAAAAAAGAAAGGCAGTGAAGGCATGTGTAAGCATGTCACTTTGGGCTCTTCACAGTGCGCTGGAATGTCCGTATTAGAGTTCTTCCACTGCAAGCTGCAGTTGATCCGGCTGGCAGCAGCCCCTCCGGGTTTGGCAGAAGCGAGAGCAAATTCTGGTTTATTATTCTGTCAAGTTACATATGTATCAGGGACCGCAGAAGCGGGCCACCCCCACTCCTGGCCCCACAAGCAGCTTCATCATTTCTGACTTGACAGTATGATTCTGACTGTGAGTTTTAGATCAGATATGGGGGAGGGGGATTACAGGAATGAGATCTCAGCAACTTTCATCTCTCCTGAGCACTACAAAGTTGATTGGGGAGTTTTCTTTTGTGTGTCCCTAGAGTACCCGCACTGGGCACAAGGGACATCAGCTTTCTGTCTGCAGATTGTCCATGAGCCGGCTGGAGAGGCCACAGCAGGCAGTGTGGGCCCTGGGATCACGGTTCACCGGATCTCAGTTCCTCCACCAGAGTCCAAGTCCTGGGGCTGCTCCTCCACAGGAAGGACAAGGAGAGCGAGAGCTTTCCCGGGGCTTCGGTGGCCATGGCAGAAGCAAGGCAGCGGCAGTGGGGGAAGCAGGCAGGCATCATGAGGAAAGCCCCCTGGTCTGCAGAGACAGGGCTGCAGGACAGCCTGAGGCCCAGCCAGCCCCCAACCAAGGACTGGGCAGGCAGATGCCAGGGCACTGCAGAGCAAGATACAGGCATGGGCACACCACCTGCTTCCACTCTGGAATGGCAGACTGGGGAGAACTTCTGCCCCAGATTCAGTCCAGGGGAGGGAAGAGTGTGAAAGGCAAAACAGAGACCAAGGGATGGTGGTGGCCAGGGGAGACTGATGGCCAAGCAGGAACCTGGTCAACCAGGGCCCGGGCTGAGATGTGGCTCAGCAGGGGACTGGGGAGGTCCTGAGACCACACAGCAGCCGCCTGTCCCTACCCTGGGTTGGGTGGAACAGCAGAGCCCCGGAGTGGCCTCGTGGTTGGATCCCGGCTTGTCCATGAGATGGACAGTGGTGAGCTGGAGGCGGCCGCTGCCCATGGGCTGCCCTAAGATCTGCAGGGGATCAGTCATCATTGGGGCCCCAGAGGATCCTGCCAGGCTCCCTTCCAAGCTCAAATATCTGTGTCATCCACAAGCCCCCTTGGGCCCTTACTGGTCCGCAGCAGGGCTCCTACCTTGGGTGACACTGATGTGGCTTTTGGTCACGTTCTTCATTCTCTGATGACATCTTGCAGCATGTCCTTGGTCTGCATTCTTCTTTTGCTCCACTCCAGGTCTCCTGCTGGCTTGCCATTCCTGATTTCAGCCATGATGGGAAGGCTGAGGGCACTGGCCAGGCCACAGGCCGGAACACTGCCATCTTCTCAACAATCTGTTTCTAAATTCTCCTGAGTCTGACCTATTTTGCTGCAATTGCAGGTATGAGTCCAATCTTCTTTGATGGTTTCGCTTCTGGTATGGCTGGGAGCAAACATTGTCCTAACATTGCTTTCTCCAATTTCCTTCTGATTCCTGGCATCTTCCCTGATTTGTAGCCAGCCTCTGTTCTACCCCAGGGCTGGCTTTCTGAGGTTGCCCTCTCCTTCCTACTCGTACCAGACTGACATAGCTCTTCCTTCTGTGTCTATCTGGCTTTGCTTCACTTTTCTTTTACGTGGCTTCTAGAGCCTATCACAATTCATCACCTTGTCAATTGATTTGCTGAGTTCAGGCACTCAGTTGCTGTCCGTGGTTCTGAAACATCCCAAGCACTTTGTTGCTGCCCGTGGTCCTGAAACATCCCTCTGTTTTTGGTCAGAAATATGTCTCTCAGCCACAGATTGCTGTACTCTCTGATACCAGCTCACATACAGTGTCATGGTCCTGCCTCCACCTCCTGTATGCTAGTTCTTGTGCCCAAGTCTGTCCAACTTGAAAACTGAGCCAGCAATGCCTGCTGAGGGCGTATCAGACCCCTGGGTCTACAGTCATAGTCCTGGGTCCTGGTGGGGTGTACATACACGGATCTCCCATGCACTCCTCCCCTCCTGGCTGCCCAGGGCACCTGAGCTGCATAGTGGATGCACCAGCCTCAAAGGAGCCTTCTCCTCCCCACCATAAGACACAGCTGGGGTGCAGAGCTGCCCTGGTGATGCCATGGAAGAGCTCCCACCTACCCAGGCCTCATTAGTGTCTGAGTGGTGGTGCTAATTAAACCAATTGCCCAGGTGGCTCTGCAAATCACTCAAGCCTCCCTTAGAAAGAAATCTTGGGCCATTTTGTTGGAGCAATGATTTTCTTATGAATAAAATAATTGGAAATATATGCACATGGAATATAATAATCCATTAACAAAAATTATACTCTTTTTTACTCTAAGTATGAAATACTGAGAGTTGTGATGCGAGCAGAGGCATCCTGAGTCATCATAGATAAGCCACAGAGAACGCTGCTGCATGTCACGTCCACACTGGCTGTCACCGCTCTACTGACAGGACGTTCGGTCTTCCACCAGCCAGGGAGGTTATGAAGTCTCAGCCTCAAATTTGGGAGAGAAAAGTTCTATCTAAGATCAGACACTTACTCACCACGTGGCCCTAGCTAACCACCTGAGGCCCCTCCGAGCTCCACTGTCCTCATCTGGGCAGTAGGGGTCTTAAGGAATGAAAAGACTACAGACGTTTCAACAGCAGCATGTACGCCAGGGCGAACAGATATTTGCTGCACGAGGCACCTCGAAACACATTGAGGTGTGCTGTGATTAGGAAAGAAGCCCAGCTCAGATGTGCTGGTTTGTGTCATGGGAGATAAAAAGCCACGGGAAGGGAGCCTGTAGGGGTGACTCCCCCTGTCATCCCAGCAACTACAGAGGCAGAGGCAGGAGGATCGCAGAGTCAGGGCCAGAGGCAGCCTGCATAACTTAGTGAGGCCCTGTCTCAAGTTTAAAAATATTTTTTCAATGGACTGGGGGTGCAGCTCAGCAGTGAAGCACTTGCAAAGCATGTACGAGGCCCTGAGTTCAACCCCCAAGTACTGCAATAAATAAATTAATTAATTGATTAATAAAAGCCATGAGAGGGATGATCGGCTAAGAGGAAGCAAGGGGCTGGGAGAGCTGGCGACAGACGGGCAGAAGCTGAACTCAGAGCGGTGGGCTGACACCCAGGGGGCCTGAGCACCACCCAGACTTCCCAGGAGCACAAGGCATGACTGCAGCTTCACTCACAGGACAGAACTGGGCCAGCTGCCTTTGCACACAGGCTGAGATGAAAGTTCTAGAAGAACATGCAAGCATGTGCCGAAGTCAAGGCAAACTCTCCAGGCACGGCAGACTGAGGGGAGGAGGCACTGTGTGAGCAGTATCCACCAAAGCCAGACGGGGCTTCCTCCTCACTGCAGCATGGGCTCCACGGTGAGCCTGCCAGTCTGGACCCACGGTGCCTCTTCCCCAGTTCCATCCGATACTGAGCTCCCTCTCTCTCCTCACATCGTGTCCTCTCCTTTAGGAATCTGACAGCCTTTGCGGCCACCTCCTGGAAACTGCCATTACCGTAATTGCAAAACCTCATACAAATCCAGACCCCAGCCTCTCCTCTCTGGCCAGGGCTCTCAGCGTCCGTCCTCTGCCATCCCTGGCCCAGCTATTCTCCCCTGCACCAGGGTCTTCAGTCTTCAGTGGACCCCAGCCTCACTAGCTCCCACCCGATGTGTTTCCACTTTCTCCCCTACTGGGACTGAATTTCTTGGTTAATTTTTACAGTACCCTCATGCATATTCCCGGACCCCCTGTCTTTGTTACACTATTCAGCTACATTTCCACCCAGGTCAAATCCAGTTCTCCGCCTACTTTGTCCTGCCATCTGTGGCTGATGAAACACACCCGTGCCAGCTGGCTCAACGAATCCGAGCTCACTCCTCCCAAGGACACCCCATGCTGCCCAGAAGTCTGATTTTTTTTTTCACAGTACATTACTCCCACCCTCCTATGCCCCTTCGGACACAATCCGCATGGATTTCCCACCATCCCCACATGACACCTGCCCCGTCGGTGTCCACGTGCTTTATCTTCCCCCTGGTTCCCAGCCCCACTCCCTCTGTCCTACTAAAGGGCCTTGCTCCAGCCTGCCTCTCTCCACCCCCGCAGCACTGTCAGGCCCCTCCCTTCTGAATCTCCAGTCAGCTCAGGGTGCGATTGCTCCTTCCTGTGTAAGGGGAGGCAAGCCCCGCCCCCCAGCCCCTGCCCCCCCTGCTGCTCCATCTCCTTCCTCTTCACACCCCACCCCCAATGCTGGTATTGTCCAAAGTTCTCATGATCTCAGTCCATGAAGGTTTTGTTTCTTGTCACTGGCTGACCCTGTGTTCCTCCTGAGGAGGCAGAAGGAAATGAGAAGTAACAATTACGGCGGTGGCCCCCACCTCACTAGGGGGTCCCTGTCACCTGGATGCATGAACCCTAGCCTCCCTGACTCCCTCCTTACTGCTAGCTCCACATCCAGCCCTCCGCTGGACCCCTAACCCTAAGCCTCTTTCATCACTGGCCCACCATCCTCGACGGGCAACTTCCTCTCTGCTCAGTCCATTCACCTCACGTCCCCTCTTCCCGCAGAGCAGCCAGAGGGACTCAGTGAATTCAGGGTCTGAGCTGAATAGCTGATTTAAACACCCACTCTTCCCATCATATTGGAATAAAGGCAACAACCCCCTCACGACTATGAGTCCAATGGCTTGGCTTCTGCCTCTTTCTGCAACTTTGTTGCACTTTCGCACAGCATCAGAGGTGAGGCTCCAGCCACCATCAGCCTCCTTTCCTCCCTGAGATGATTAAGCCTGCTCCCTCCCTACTCCTTCAGGTCTGCAGGTGCCTCTGTGTGGAAGGCCCAACACCCTCCCTTCTCAACTTCCTGGCTCAGGCATCTCTTCAGGAGGCCTCATGGACTGGCACCGTGGGATCCACTGCCCATCACAGAGCGTGTGTGGCCATCGGAAATGGGGCGCTTGTTTTTCTTATCCTCATAGCTGCCACCAGGGCAGCTACCTTGTGTCCTGTTGGTTGGCCAGCACCAAAAACAGCCCCCCAGAGAGCAGACACTCAGTAGGGACACAGGGAGTGAACGGATAATGATGGTGACCGCTGCTCGCACTTCTTTGAAGTGTCATTTTCTGCTTGAGCGTTTTGCACGCCTCGGCTCTTAATTCTCAAGACACTCCTATGAGGAAACATCTTATCATCCTGACTCTGTAAGTGAGAACTCAGAACCCCCAAAGGGTGTCCACGGCCCCAGAGCTAAGCAGTGGCACAACCAGAGTGAGGGCCCAGGTTCCAGGGACCAGACCAGACCCAGGCGCTTTTAGTAACAGATTTCACTCAAGAATAGGAAACCATGGCAGAACGTATCTGAGCATCCTTTGATGTGTTTTCCTCCATGAAGTGTGGAAAATAGGGGGCAGTTAAATGAGCCAGGCTCCCAAGTAGAATGAGGCAAAATACACCATGAAAAATAATTTCATTTTCCCCCCAATAATTCCAAGGATAGCCACTACTTCTCATCCTCTTACACAATGCTGATCAAAATGAAGCCCTTCTACTTTATTCTAACAAGTGCTGTCTTCTCTTTAAAAATTCATGCTTAAAAGCGCTCCTTAAACTTCTGTTTTAGTGCCATGTGGCATTACGAAAGGGAAATGGATGTCACCATTTTCACTGTGACCTAAAAATTAGTTGTATGAAGCACTAAGCCGCTTCCTTGGGTGGTGTGTAATTTTGTGCCCAGGAGTACGTGTGTTCGCAGCTCTAGGAGCTACACTGCACTTTTTCATGCTAATCAAATAACGCCTTGCGGACAGTAATGGTGGACCCGTACTTTAATCCAACTGGCAAAACATTGTGAATTTACTGCACTGAGAACTCACTGTCAGACGACATGGTGACATCTGAGGCAGGCGGCAATCAGGCAGAAGCTGAGTTTGTCTCTTTCTATCTTAGTAATTTGCATATGTCACAGCATCTTTGGCAGGGAAGCAAACATGTCTACCACCCCGTGGGGCCAGCTGGGTGGAAGCTGGGTGGAAGCTCCTTCACGCCCTTCTGCACTTCTCTGTTGTGTTTTCAGCACCGCCCTGGAGGTGCTGACTGCACACGATGCGCCACCATCTGAGAGCAAGGGCCACCGCCATCACTGCCCCCAGTCTGATGTGGCCAGGGCAGAAGGGCAGGAGAAAGCCTCCCTCAGCTGACTCCACCCAGGTTCCTCACTCCGAGAGAGGACCCGCAAGCCTCGCCCAAGACAAGTTTGCTATTCCAGTAGGAAGAGTGGCAAGGAGGCCTCGGAGGGGCAGAGGTGACAGCCTTTTACATCCTAAATGGATGGCGTGCTCTTGTCGCTCGCTGCCCCCCCACCCCTCCTTATCAGCTTCCTTTCTTCCCCACAGGGACACATTAGCTTAAGCGCACCAAGATGACAGCAGTGGTTTCCAAAAGACAAATCGGCACAGACTCCCTTGTGGCCCACTTTTCTTTTCCTGTCAGGGGCAGTGGAGATAAGCAGGTCCTGCGGAGGTGCACGCTCGCAAGCACGTGCAGGGTGGCTGGAGTTCCAGGAGGCGCCCTCCTTGCAGTTATGAGGGAACGGCCCGCACAGCCTCTGCTTTTCCCTAACTCGTTTCTATACGGAGGCCAAACGTTCTCTGAAGGAACACATTGCCCTGATTGCTAGGAGCTTGCAATTTCTATTCCTAATTACTAAATTAATTACCTCTCGATATAGCGGCTTATTTCCACAACAGATAAGTGCTGTTGTTTAAACAGGGTAATGACAAGGGTACCTTCGGCATGGTGATGGCTCCCTCCCCTTCGCTCTTTTACACCTCACTGGATCTTGAATTGCACACACTGTTTATTAAAAGTACCGCTGTATTTCCTTTATCCAGCAGTGGCTGTTCCCTTCCTGTAGCCCCGACGCGGTATGCTTCCTGTTGCATTTTCTAACATGAAGCGGCTGCCTCCATCTTGGTTTCAGTGATTTATCACCATTCCTCCCTCGGCTCCAAGGCTGATGCTGTAGGAAAGCTACCAGCTCCCTCATCTGCAGCTTCTGCTAACACGCATCGCCCGTGGTCAGCTTCTTAGCGGGCTGGACCTGCGCTGATGGATGAGCTCAGGCCTGGTGTGTTTGGGGCTAGGAGAGCTGCTTGTGAACCCATGGGGAAGGTCAGAGCTGCCCACGAAGGGGACGCAGCTGGGGTGTGGGGGTGGCAAGCCCACCTGCGGCAGTGTCCCATGCTCTGCACCACTCCTGGACAAAGGTACCGACGCTCCTGGTGCCATCTCCAGAGAGCCTGGGGGGGGAGGGGGGACAAAGCTGCAGAGGCTCTTCGTCCAGCCCTGAATGGAAGCTTCTCAGGGACACAGCGGGTCAGCCCTTCTCTTAGGGTGACCCTGGAGGGTATTGCTCTCTATCTGTCCACACGCAGCATGGCCCGTGGGAGGACCAGGAGACTGCAGTCTGAAGCCAGGACCTTTTCGCCCAGGCCATCAGCTAAGCAAGACCTTTTTGCCTTCCTCTTGCCCGGGCCACCGATGAGGAGACAGCTTTCCTGCTCTCTCACTGGACCTTTGGTGAGAACGAACGCTCTCCCACCTTGACCATCAACAAGGAAAGAACCTGCTCTCCGTCTGATCACCAACAAAGCAAGAACTGTCTCCTCATGACCACTGAGACCACCAACAGGGGTGTTTGCTCCTGGAAGGCAAAAGCACCTGAGGCTTTTCCTTTCTCCCCATCTCTGCTGGTGTCCCAAGGGCCGCAGGAGTCCTCGCCTCTCCTGAGGGTCCCAAGTGAATTGTGTGTAGTATCTGTGTGCATGGCGGTGCCGCTCGTCCGAACATCTGGGCCAGACCAGGAGGCGCGCGTCCCACATACAGCTGCATCTTCAGGGGGAGAGAGCACAGCACAGGTGGCCTTGCCGGCCTGCAGAGCTGGCAGCCAAGGGAGACCTGGGCAGGAGCAGCTCACGCCAGGCTCTTCCTGGGGGAGCTGCAAGGTGCCCTGCCCTGCTGCCCTTGCCAGGAGTATTCCAGTGTATTGCACTGGAATCAGGGTGTCACTGTTACTTGAGGGCTCTCAGGGAGAATTTGTCACCAGCACCTCGTCCCATGTGCCTAGAGCACTGTGTGCCAAGCTCCGAGACCACCCTGTGCCAGCAAGAGCCCCCCTGCCCCCATGCCCACCTCGTGCATACCCGGTGCTCACCCTGTGCCAGGAGCCTCTTGGGAGCCTAGTGCTGGCTGGGGGCCTGGCAAGACTGTCCAGGGGAGGGAGAGACCACTGGGCTGCCCTGCACTGCCCGGTGCTGCCTCCCGGTCCCCCACAGAGGGATTAGGGGTTGCATCCTAGGGCAGCTGTGGGTTTAACTTCCTCAGTCTTCCCCGGAAAGCCAGATGGAGCAGTTCCCAGGCCTTCTCTGTCTGTTTCTCGGGACTACAGGATGGCTAGGAAGAGGCCCCCTGGCCAGGGAAGGGCCCTGAGAGGTCAGCATCTGAGGCCAGGCCCCGGCCGGGCTGCCCGCCTGAGCTGACCCCACACGGGTCTGCACATGAGCCCAGGGAGTTCTTAACTGTGTAGCTTGTTGTTGTCGTTGTTAGGTGCTGTCGAGTCGTACCCGACTCATAGCAACCCTCATAGGGTTTTCAATGGCTGATTGTTTTGGGATTGCCTTGGGAATGGATTGCCACATCCTTCTCCCATTTTTGCGGTGCTGGGAATCGAACTTGGGACCTCAGAGACTGCACAGTGACACTCTACCAACAGAGCTAAATCCCAGCCCCACTGTGTAGCTTACTGACTCATAAAATCTCTTTTACTCCTGAAGCAGGGTTTGCTGCGCGACCACCATCTTCCTGGCTCTTGAGTTGGCTCTGGACCACAGATGACACCGGTGCCTCTTTTTCCTCGTTCCCCTGGGGGCTGGCCTCCGATGGCCTTTCGGATCCTAGAGACGATGGTACACCATTTCTCATGGGGGCCACAGCGAGTGTTCTCCTCTGCATGGTGGGAGTGACCCATGCTGTACAGAGCTGGGCAAGAGCTGCTTGCTGTCACCCCTGGGAGGCGCAATGACATCATAGGACAGGCAGCCATGTAATGCGTGGGCGGGACGCTGATCTGCCTGGACAGCCAGACTCCTCCCTCCCACCTGGTTAAAATCCCAGGGCAGGAGCAGTCTGTGCTTACCGACCTGTCCTCGGAGCCGGGTCTCAGGAGCACCGGCCCTCCAAGTTGACCAAGCAGACCCAGAGCTGCCCCTCCCCCAGCTCAAGCCTGACCCTCCCCAGGGTCCCCACAGTGACACCCCTGGGAACCAGAATGCCAGCCTCCACCCTGAGAAAATCCTGCTGCTGCGTCACCCTCGAGCGATGGCCATCACCCTCCAGCCTCTGCCTTCCTGGGCGCTCAGCCCTCTGCCTCCTCGGAGCCTCTGCCCACTTCCCTCAGCTGGACCAGGGCAGCCTCTCTCCACCTGGGCTGGTCCCTCGGAGGCTGGCTTATCACCACCAGGAGGGCCCTGTCCCACAGGAGACAGCCAAGGGTCTTGACACCAATAGCACTTAGACACTCTTGGAGGGTCTTTATGAAGTGCCTACTGTATGCCAGGCCTGAGCAGCTGCTTTGAGTTGTGTCAGGGTTCAGCTCAGGCCTGGCAGAGGTCAGAGCCTTGCCCTAACACTGAGTGGATACTGGGGACCCACTGGACCCAGTTAGTGTAGTGGCCCGAGACACCAAACAAGGACCTCAGGAGACCTTCTGTAGGAAACAGGAGAGGGAAAGTTTATTGGGTTACTCCCCAAGTGGGGTGCAACCAGCAAGCAGCCCCTGTCAAGTGCTCAAGTGCTAGCTCAGGTTCATTCTATGGTGCAGGCTCACTGATGGTACAGCTCAGCCTTAAAGGCACAGCTACAAGCGGTTGGTGTTCTGTTGGGCTGGAGGTCCGGTGGTCTTGACTCTCACAGCTTGCCTTCTCTGCCTCCCTCCTTCCCAAGGATGGGAGGAATTGGGAGGCTCTTCGTGGCTTGCTTGTAGCCTTTGGTGCCTTGGGGCCCCTGGTCTTGATTTGATGGCTTGCTTGGAGATCTTCCGCTGGATTGGGGAGCGCTGGACCGAGGTGATGGGGCCTGGGCAGCAGTTGAGGGATGGTGAGAGATGAAGGGAATTGAAGTGGGGTCTGGGGCCCTGCTTATATAGGGTCCCGGAGGGGTGTGTACTGAGGATAGCCAATCAGGACACATTCCTAACAGCACCGCAGTTAAACTGTCATACCTGCCAGGAAGGGGCAGTTATTTTACTGGGGTGCTAGGGGCAGCCAATCAAAATTGAGGTGGTTGAGGCTGGTCAGGCTGGTCAGGGGCCATCTTTGCTCACTCGATGGGAGGGGTAGGAGTGAGTGGAATGTGGCCCTGGGGTCACCTAGAGGGCAGGCCCTCAGGCTAATATGAGGGACCCTAGTTATGGGGTGCATTTAAAAAATCCCCAACAGAGTTGGGCCCTCCAACTGCAGTCTCTCCTCTAAGATGCTTGCAGCCCCACAGCAGCTGCTGAATTGTAGGGTGGCCCAACTGAACAGAGGAAGAAACCATCACATCGCTGGTTCTGACTCTAGGCCAGGTGGGCTGGGCTGCACCCGGCTCCATGCCAGGCCCCGTTGCCCAGCAGGTCAGATCCCAGCCTGCTCCCTGGCATGGCTCTTCCCTATACACAGCTGACCCTTGAGCTCTGTGCTCAGCGAGGTGGTACCTGCTTTAGGCTAACAATGCCCACTGGGACTTGGGCTTCACCAGACTAACAAGACAACGAGCAGCCCAGGTCCTTGTCATTGGGAGGCTCCAGGGGGAGCAAGAGAGGCCCCCACAGAGAGCCCACGGGCCTCACATCTGCAGAGACATTGCTGGCGTCCTTGCATTTTACCCTCACGAATCCCTGAAAAGGAGGCCATACTGCCTCCATTTCACAGGGGAGGGGATGGGCACTCTGCATCCACGGTCACACGGTGCAGAGCGGCTCAGGCGCATCTGAACTGATGCCTGTGCGCCGGGACCCCGAAGTGACCACCGGGCCTCCCTGCCTCCCACAGACACGGCGAAAGCAAGCGCTCGCAGAGTCCCGCTGCGGTGGCTGGAACGCGCCTCCAACGTCATAAAGCCAAATTTCCTCATTAAGTTTCTCTGCTAGCTGGGCATTAGTGCAGGTGAAAAATATTGAAAAGATAAAATGGTTTTGACTAGATTCTGCTCTTGCCATCACTGAGAGCGATGAGTCACTGAACCAACCACAGATGTGAGATGGGAGCCATTTCCGCGTCGCGCGTTGTTTCTGAGGGAAATGTTACCTCAGGCACCACTGGGTTCTTACCTGCACTCCCAGAAGAACACCCCTGCCCAGCTGCACGCAGCATGCCACGGCCACAAGCTTGGGCCATAGAACCTTTGCCAGGGCATCAAAGCCTCACCAGGAGCCTTGGCATCGGTGCCGAACAGTCACAGGAGGAAAGGGTCTGGAAAAGACACGCTCCTGCCGAATTCCCCATGCAGACTTGCCTGTGAGTCTTTAGAAACCAGCCCAGGGAGACAGGAGGTTGCAGTTAAGGCTACCTGTCTTAAGAGACAATATAAAAATGAGGAATGATTGTAATGTTGCTCTGCTCAACTCCATTTTAATTGAAAATTATGTCTAAGATCACTGCCTATCTGGACTTTGCCCGTCTCCCTCCTTTCAGAGTGTGTGGATTTATGCACCTGCTCATATTAAAAGCCCTGCTATTTCCCGTGAATATACACAGGTTTCTGTTTGTTTGTACAATAAATATTACAAAGATCATAAGGAAATTAAAATGGAGCTTGACGATGGCTGCTCACCGGTGATGTACAACCCATGAATCATGTTCTCGAGAACCATTATCCCCAAACAGCATGGCTCCTGTATAAATATTTTTGTTCCTTGGTTCTAAATTGCAGAAGAGAGAATCTACTAATGGATTTATTGCTTATCAGTGAGTTTCGGGGAAGCTGCAGATAGATGGGTCTTTCCGATAGAGTATTCATTTAAAACAATCGACCGCAGTTCAATTTTGCAGTCTATTTGTTTGAGTAAACTGGAGCACTCGCTATTATTCACTTTATTTTTAAGGGGAACATATTACCTACCCAAACATAGGAGCTCTGCTCCTGGAGCTCAAGGCAAGAGGGATGTATTTGTGGAGGGGTTTTTGAGGTCAAAGTGTCTGTCTTGCTTCTTAAGCATTCAGCTTCTCCCTTGAGGATAGGGACACTGGTCTAAGGATATAGATGTGAAGAAAATTTGTTTTATGTTATAAATTAAATGTGTGCAAGCCGGGCGTGGTGGCGCATGCCTGTAATCCCAGCGGCCCGGGAGGCGGAGGCAGGAGGATTGCTAGTTCAGGACCAGAGGTAATCTGCGTAACTTAGCGAGACCCTGTCTCAAAAAGTAAAAAAAAAAAAAAATGGGCTGGGGGTGCAGCTCAGTGGTCCAGCACTTGCAGAGCATGCAAGCACGAGGCCCTGGGTTCAACCCCCAGTACAGCAATAAATAAATAAATAAATAAATAAATAAATAAATACGTGCAAAGCAAAAGCATGATTTAGGGGGCACTTTCAAACTAGGCAGCAAGATGGCCAATCCACTGGAAATGCCCTGCCTCTCCTGCCTGCAATGGCTCCAGTATGGACAGTTTAGCCAGTGTCGTGGGGCTGGGAGTTGGGGGCCCTCAGCTGAGCACTGGGGTCAGATACCATCTGGTAACAGGAAATGAGCATCATGCATCAGACCTCAGTAGACAAAAGCCCACAGGACAGTCACCTATTCTCATGTGTGACTGGATTCTCTGCAGGTCACTCTGCTGGCAGCAAGGTGTCTCAACAGAAATGCCTTGGTCCCTGGCCCACAAGTAGGTCTGCGGTACCCAAGGGAGTCTCTATTAGTCTCTCCTATGTGAGAAGCAGGGGCTGGGATTTAGCTCAGTTGGTAGAGCACCGCTCTGCAGTACCTCTGAGGTCCCCGAGTTCAATTCCCAGCACCAAAAAAATGGGAGAAGGACCTGGCAATCTATTCCCAAGGCAATCCCGAAACAACCAGCCATTGAAAACCCTACAAGGGTCGCTATGAGTCGGACACGACTCGACGGCACCTAACAACAACAACATGTAAGAAGCAAGAGCAGGCTCAGAACAAAGACTTTAGCCCAAGCCTTAGGTCTGCCTTGGCCTCACCTCCACGTAACATGAAAGTAACAACCATCACCTGAAAATACAAGCAGATGTAGGGGTTGCCTCAAAAATGCTCGCCACGCATCCGCTGCCTAGAATCGATGGATTGTGTCTTCGATTGGGCATTGGGTTTTTCCCAACAGCTGGGACATTCCCAGTAGCTGGATTGCATGACTGGGTTCCTTGTGTTTCAGGAGAATGTCATTTAAAGCTATCTGTTTTTATCAAATAAAGAATAGGATGAGTGAAAGAAAGGAATCAGCACTGTGAAATGGGTGTCCCCAGAGAATAAAGTTTCCAACTGTCTACTTGAAACTTTCTACTCAGTTCGGATGGCTATTTCATTGGGGGGAAGTCCCTAGGCTCTTCCTGCAACACCCAATTGTTGCCGTCAGGACTGGCGAGGCCTATGGGGCTCACTGGGCATGAGACGAGACTCAGAGACACTGAGGAGCAGCAGGGACGAATGCTGGTGCTTTGCGCCTTGGGCCTCATCGCCTAGTCACTGCTCACAGCCTAGAAGGGATCTTCTTTGCAGGGGGAGCAGGAGTCCAACCTGAGCTGGGGGTGGAGGGTCCCACTGTGGGCTGCCCCTGCTTTTCCCAGGGGTCCCTTCTGGGTACTTTCCGTCTTGTTGGGGCCCTGGAGGACAGATTGTGTGGGACAGTTAAAACTGAATCCCACGCAGGGCCCGTTACCCTGGTGGACGGTTAGCGGTGGCTGGACCGAAGCTGAGGGCAGGGCCCTTTCCTGCTGGGTCTGGCCCCGCTGGTGCATCAAGAGCTCTCTGGGGAGAAATGCACGCTCAGGGTGCACGACTGGCCTCTCCCAAGCTCAGGGAGCTCACCCTCGGAGCTTCCACCTTGGCAGGCTGGCTATAGGCAGCGGCAATTATCTCCCTGGCTGGCAGTGTCGCTCTGGAAAGGTGTCTCCATGTCACTGTTATGCTGGGGCTGGAAAGTGAGGTTAATCTCCATCTAGAAAGCCAAAAGTCGTGGAGGCCGCTTGGGAAGGGCAGAGGCCATGATGGGTGGGGAAGGGGGGACCCCTGTGGGGCGCAGGACATGTGCTCTGCTGGCGACACTCTGCATTTGTCAGCTCCTTCACTCTGCAACCACAGCAGTGAGAAAAGTGACTTTTCCAGGCACCCAGCTGGCCTGGAAGCAAGCGGTTAGGTGCTTAGGTGCAGCACCTGGCCTAGTCCTGCCAGTTTCGTCCTGTGCAGCCGCTTTGGGAAATAGCGTAGAGAGTCTTAGGAGTTCAGCAACCCCTGCGTGGCCCAGCAGCTCCCCCAGATCTTCACCCGAGAGAAAGGAAAACAGGGGCGCAGAGGCTGCGGCACAGACATCCAGAGCAGATCTGCTTATGACGGCCCAGCCTGGAAATCAGGCCAATGCCCACCCCGGGGGCGAGGGCCACCAGCTCTGGGGATTATTACTGTGACCCAGGGTGGCAAAACCCTTCATGAAGTGCGTCACAACACAGATTATTCTCTCAAACTTCCTGCTGAGGAGCCAAGTTAGACAAGGCTCCCTCTGCCCCCGGGAAGGCCAGCCAATCCGCAGGAAGCAGGAGCCCAGCATTGGGGTGAGGTGACAGGCGTAGGGCCGGGTCTGCAGAGGAAGAGCAGGTCCCCCATGGCCTAAGTTCCCGCCAAATCCATCCAACTGTCCACGAAAATGGATGCGTTTTATTACACTCAAATTTCACTGCCATTAAGCAAACTTTTTAAAGTGGACTGTGTGTTGTCTAAAGCCCTGCAGAGGCTGCTAGAACCTCCCCCACCCACGACCTTCCTGCCCTAATTCAGCCTTCTGCCATGGCCAGGGCCAGCCGGCCCTGCCCTCTGGAGGAGCCGTGGGAGCTGGCGAGGGCTGCCGTCCAGCCTTGGGCTGGAGCCTCGGCCCCTGCCCTTTCCTTGCGTCCTCCCCTGCACATATGCTTTTGTGTTATTCTAGGTGTGTCTTTTGGGCAGGTCTTATTTAGCTATTTTTTCATTTAATTTTTAGTGGCCACGCGGTGACAGAGCACATTTACTGGATACGGTGTGAAGTTCGGATGCACGTATTTGGTGTGTAATGATTAGATTAGGTAATTGCCGAACCCGTCACCTCAACACCGTCATCATGTCTTTGTGTTGCGAAGCTTCTGCACCCTCTCTACTGTTATTTTGAACAACTCAATGAGCTGCTACCACTCACGGCTACCCTGCTGTGCTATAGAACAAGGGAAGCTTTACCTCCTGCCCTTCTGCGCCCCTGCCCATTGACCATCCTCTCCAGCTGCCTCCCCAACTCCCTTCCCACCATTCCCGAGATAGTGGCAACCACTATTCTATTCTCTCCTCTGTGAGACCCACTTAAGTCTTAAGTCTGGACAGGTGAGTCAATGTGGGGTTTGCACACAGTGAGGGAGCACCATGGTCCAGTGGCTCGGGAGGCTCTGCGTCCCCCTGCAGGGAGCCCCACAGCTCGGCTCTGCTCTCTCAGCAAACCCGAATGCACTTCAAAGAGCTTCTGTAGCAGGCCAGCAGCCTGACCGGTCTCCCAGAGCCTGAGCAGCTCCCTGGGGGCGCTGCTTCCGGGCTGGGCTTGCTGCCTGCTGAGAAGGCAGACCCAGCCTGAGGCCAGCAGGAGGCGGACAGAGGCTTTTCCTCCCCCACCCGCCATTTCAAGGTCATGAGAATCCCGCTGTGGAGTGGGGAGATCTTTGTGATTCTGAGGCAGACTCCTGGGCTTTGGAAAACAGGTCTGCAGCTTCGGGAGTGTGGGAAGAGGGGCAGGCCTGCCTCTGCTGGGCCCGAGGCCCTGCCTCCCAGCACCCCACGGGCCCCACTTGCCAGGCTCGGCAGCTGTGAGGGCTCCCTGTGGCCATGCCACCTGGCCAGTGTCTCCCGGGTACATATCCTACCCAAAAGGTACAACCAAGGAAGGGCCGAGCAGAGCCTCAATTAGCCAATACGACCGTGAGAGACAAAATGCCCTGGCTCTTGAAACCTGGGGTCAGTGCAGGCTTTCTGTAAAAGGCAATATTGGGTCTGTCACAACCCTATTAAGTTTAGGGTGTATTTTATGTGGCTGTCCATAACATTGTGGGGCACCAGGGTGGAGCAGGGACAAAGGGCACTTCCTGTCTCCGAGTCCTGCCTTCCTGCCTCAGCCCCTGCATTGCCCTGACCTTTTGGCTCCCAGGCCCAGATGGGCAGGGGCAGTGGGTCAAACGTGGGGAGGACGGTGCCTTCAGACTCCATGCCCAGGGGAAGAATCCATTCCGTGTCTCTCTTGCCCACAGGCAGTTGAGGTCCCAGAGATACTAATCTGCCAGCTCAGATCTCAGAGGCAGCAACAAGGGGCACCTCCCCTCCCCGGTGGAGCAGCAGACTGAAGGGCCATGGCAGACACCCCTCAGTGGTCTGCCCATCAGCAAATCCAGGGCTGGAGCAGGCTCTCTCCCTGGCCTCCCTTATCCTCACCACCTGGGAACCCAGGAGGGTGAGGTCGTCCTCCAGGTCTATCTGCTTCTGGGGCAAGCACGTCACCACTGCGCCATTCGCTCCCATGCAGGATAGGGGCTGAGCCCTCGCTGGGAACAAGCTCCCCTCTGAGGCCGAGAGATGGGGGCAATAGAGCCTTCAGAGCTCCGCTGGTCCCTCAGAGCCCCGTGCTTCCTTTGCTCGTGTGGAGCAGACTGGCGTGGGTGCCATTCCTACTGGAAGCACCTCGTGTGGAAAGAGAGCGCAGCCAGTCTCTCTGGACATGGGAAAAGCATAGCTTGCAGGTAACTGCAAAGGCACTAGGAGGGCAGGCCATGGACACCATCATCCGGAGCCATCATGGGGCTTCTCCTTGAAAGGCCTGTGGCAGGAAGTGTTGTGACTGGGTATTTACGATTCACTGGGCCCTTGGGGGTCACCTCCAGATTATTCCATCTGCTCTCAAAACAGTGCAGCACTAACATTGGCATCTTAGCTTATGAGTGAAGGTCCGAGGCTCAGGATGTGGCTCTCCATTCCGTGAAAGAAGTCTGTGTTTGGTGCATCTTCCAACTTGTTGTTGTGTGCTGTCGAGTCGAGTCCAACTCATAGCGAACCTCATAGGGTTTTCAACGGCAGATTGTTTTGGGATCGCCTTGGGAGTGGGTTGCCACATCCTTCTCCCAGTTTTGCAGTGCTGGGAATTGAACTCAGGGCCTCAGAGACT